>LOEQ01002867.1:25655-37367 GCA_001685075.1 Bramus lutescens | reverse complement strand
CAGAGAACCTAGACAACAATGAGGACCATAAGAGTGAGATATATGGTTGTAATCTCCATGGGAAGTAGAAAATACAAGATCTCCTTAGTAAATTGGGAGCAAGGGAACCATGGGAGAGGGTTGAAGAGAAGGGTAGAAGAAGGAAGGAGAGCAGAGAAAAATGTATAGCTCGATAAAATCAAGAAAAAAATATTATTTTATTTAAAAATGATATTCATCAATCTGATTACAGGGTAAGGTCAGTTCAGGCACCCTCTCCTCTATTACTTAGAGTCTTAGCTTGGGTCAAATTCTATATTTACTTTTTAATGTACTAAGAATATCTGAAGTTTAATAATACACACGCTATTCCCTCAAGAGAGTGAAAATCCTGCCACCATTCCATCAATCCAGGCAAACTTTTTTATGTAGTCGCAGATTTCAAAGTCAGAATATTCAAGGATGATTGTTTATCTCATGTCCATGGAAACCAGGTAAGCAACTTAGGAATTGGAATTGATATGAAAGTGATGCATTAGAATTGATATAGAATCATTTACTCATTCTGGTGTTATTTATTTATTTCCTCTTCATTTTTGATGGAAAAATTTTTGAATAGAGCATTCTTAATTAAAATTATACTCTTCCAGAATTGTAAATATATTGTTTCATTGTTGTTGTACTACAGATAATTTGGTGAGAATTCCAGAAGTTTCTCATGGACATTCATTTGCATGGTGCTTACTATATTGATTTTGAAATTTTTGCCATCCTTTCTTTGTTTTAGTCTTTTGTTCCTGTAGGGGTGAAAACTCCCCTGGCAACCTTTAAGATTCCCAGATATATCTGTCTTTATCTCTCCTAGGACAAAGGGCATGCTCAGCAAATATTTTATGAAATATGTTTTCTGTACTTTCTTATATTTACAACTTTCACAATATGAATACTGTTCCACTTAATAGCATGTTGTAAGTCCCAAGGCCTTGTTCAATATTTTGTTGTTTTTAAATCCTATATTTATATATTTTTTGAATTATCTGAGGCAGCTGGAGTTGCACTTTGTATATTGTTTTAAGCTTATAAAAGCTGTGCAGGTCTTAGGTTTTAGCAAACTTACAAGTAATGATGAATTAATTAATAAACCACATTTTGACTACCTGTTTAAGTCACCATCTATTTATTGAACATTGTTTTCCTGTTTGAAATAATTTTATTTACCATTGTTAAATATTCTTTCTCTTACTATTCAATACACTCTAGAAAATAATAATTCTTTTAGATTAACAGAAACTTTTCTTAGACATTCCTAAATTAACTTTATGTTGGGGTACCTGTATTATAAATCAAATTTCCCAGAATCCTAAGCAACACATTATTTTTTGCATAAAGGAAAGAAGGAATTGTGGGTCAAACTCTTTGGAGTACTCTATGCCCACTGGTTATTGCTGAGTAAGAGAGGCCATCGCCATGGATCTTGCTTTGCAGAAATTAGTTAGAGATGTGTTCAAATGCTGAAAAAAAAACAAGCAAAATGCCTCCCAACACAAAAGCACTTGCAATAACTTGTGCTGAAAAGATAATTCTCTCATGAAACTAAAATTAGTAACTGCACATAAATATTTATCAAATAACACTGGCCAATGCAAAAAATAATCAAAATAATAATGAATTTTGAAATATTCCTAACAGCTAAGAAAATACACTGCAACATATAAGCGACTGTATACATATCACCTACACATCTATTTATAGTTTATAATGACATGCACAAAGAGTTTTGGGGTACTGTTTTTAAAATTTAGGCTATAGTATTTATTCAAAATTTCGAATGCCATGAGTTATAATAATCACTTATTGTCTCTCTTGTGTCTCTCCTGCATCTATCAAACTATCAAGTAAAAATGAATTTTTAGTGAATCAATAACTTTGGCTAAGCCATAAGGTATGAATCGCATCAGGTTACAATATAGAGTTTAGAGCAGATTTTTCTTACTTTTTTTTAGTTGTTTGATCATTGTCTTGACTCAGGACATACATTTGTTCGGTAAATATACATTTTGAGCATAGCATTTCCTCACTGGAACCTGATATTTTGGGCATATTTTGGGCCCCCATTCCCCTTGGTCATGGTTACTGAAATATGTTTCAGAAAATTCTCATTCTTATTTAAGCCAATAACTTTGTTTTGTAGAGAAAAAATATAATTTTCTGACAATATATTATATTTTTACTATAAAGTTCATTTGTGAATTTTAAAAATATAGAAGAAATATCTCATGTCTTTGTAAAATGGTAAAAAATAGCTTTGGCCATTTTAAAAATAATATAAACTTGAAAATTAGCATGTTTTATATTTTATATCTTTAGTGGTTTTTCTCTTTCAGATAAGGATTTGTTTGTGTTCTATAGTTTTTATTATCATTAATTAATTTTGGAGAATGAGAACTTTTTGGATTTTCTAAGTATTGGACTATTACAGCTGATTCTGCATAAGCAAAATTTTATAAAATTGATAAAGTTCTGTACTCTATATTGGATTTTTCTTATAGTCTATCATTCCCAACACACATTTTTAATGTTTCCTTATGTATTACCTTTAATTTATAATTACTTTACATCAACAAATGACTTCCAAGGCAGAGAAATTGGATCAGTGGCTACTCATCACAATCATGAAAAACTCAGTTCAAACCCTTCACTATAGCTACATGTGTGTCTGTAACTCTAATGCTTTATGGAGAAAAAAGATCATGAGTCTATCCTTACTTACTGTCTCAAATGAATAAGGCAGAGTTTGAGAAAGACAATGAAGCCTCTTATGGCATCAGTTACTTCATGCGTGCATGTACTTGCTTTCACACATATGTGCACATATACCACATATACACCATAAACACATGCTCACACAAATACACATGCAATATTAACTTTTCTAAAGACAATATTTCCTTCTGTTTTGTTTCATAATATCCATCTGAGGAATATTAATTTTTAAATAGATGTAACTGAATAAATACAGTAAGCAGCACCACCTTCAGAATTATAATACCATCGTGCATTTTGGAAACTCAAAATAGTCTAATACTTCATAAAACTAGACAGAATTGGCAGGAATATTATTACATGAATCTGAATTCATTGGCAACTTTAAGTAACGGTCAAAGCTCTGATAGTATTCACATTGCTAACTACTACATTGTGACTTGGGATAACATATTTTCTCAGAACTCCAATGCATTTTCCCATCATTCTCTTATGCATTGATTTATTTTAGAAAATAGTTACTCATGGTTTAAATATCTCTCAATTTTTATCGCTATTGCTATTATCAGGTTGTCATATTTTGCAAAATGATTGCTTGCCATAAACTTAATCTTTGCTTGTTTGTTGCTTTTCTTTTTATTCTTTATGTTGTTGTTATTTTAAGAGAATATACAGATGAAACGTAAGTAAGCAAAGCTAGTCCCTTATCCTTCTTATCTTTATCCTGAGATTTTAAATTTAAACCACAAAACCTCATTTACTGGCTGATGGAGACTGAATGCAAAGGTTCTCAGCCATTAGTCAAGAACTATATCAGCTAAGCTATATTCAGCTCAGGTTCCTTGCATCTTGAGAGAAATTAAGAAGTGTAAATTGAAAAATAATAGGTTCATTTACAATTTGTCAATAGCAGAAAGTGTAATTGTCCCTCTTACTGTGCATTTGACCAAGTAATAATTTGTATAATGTCACAAATGAAAGTTTTAACGTGTAAAATCAACCGTGATAAACTAATTGTTCCTTTCCTAAGGGAATGACCTATGCCCCATGTTAACTCTGTCACAGAATATGGTTTTGGGTGATGGAAAATTACCACCCTTGTAATCCTGTTAAACACACTAGTTTTACAGTTAAACAAAGGCAAAATCTGATAGCAAAGCAAATAGCACAAATGTCATTCCTGGAATATCTCTTGTTCCCTGAGAGCTGAAATCATAGTTATAATTTATCCACTGAAATTTTACAAACAGAAGTTAACTACTAAGCTCAAATGGTACCTTTATTCAAATAATGATTATTTAAAAGAAAAGAAAATAATATGTGATCAAGAAATAACCACGTCAGTTAAAGGACAACATTTATCAATTGACTATTAAATGAATTTTTAGAGTATCTATTCTGTCAGAGATGTTAGAGGTATAGTTTTGATACATAACTATTCTTTATAAAAGACACATGAAAAACCATCTAGGACTTAAATTACAGATGAGAGATTTGAAACAATTCCTTTCAGAATAATCATTAAGTAGGAAATATTGACCGGTAAAATTCCACAGCTAATTATTTATTTTGCTGCATAACAGCATTTGAAGATCGTGGTTATTCACATTTTCTCATCTTCACATTTAATGAATATATTAAATTAACCTGCAACATCCTTCCATTTATGATGATTATTTTTGAGTTTCAGTTCAAATACAATAGATTCCTCAATGTAGAAAATATAATGCATTAAGTTTACTTAGCATTCCATCTCTCATTCTTATATAAAGTCTTATACAAATATATATATGTACACATATTATATATACATCACACAATATATACATATATACTTTTTTAAAAATATTTATTTATTTATTATGCATACAATATTCTGTCTTTGTGTATGTCTGCAGGCCAGAAGAGGGCACCAGACCTCATTAGAGATGGTTGCCGGGAATTGAAATCAGGACCTCTGAAATAGCAGGCAGTGCTCTTAACCACTGAGCCATCTCTCCAGTCCCCATACATATATTCTTGAATGACATAAGGTTAAGGATTTCTATAGAAGCATAGATGAGTCATTTAAAATACATAATATACATGTGTGTGTGTGTGTGTGTGTGTGTGTGTGTACACAACATGGCCACAGATGACAGCAGCTTACCTTTCAGATTTATGAGAAATAGGACTATTATAAACTTAATAAAATAATCTGCAGTGTTATGTCCCAAGTAGTTTAAATTATTCATTTCATATCTTAGTGCTTTCACCCATATATGCTGCTTTATTGTTTTAAACTAGTTGATTTATAGAAGTGTCGTCAGCATAGTGCAAATTAATGATTCTAGCTTAGCACATTGCAATACCTGAGGTATGTGACAGGCAATTAAAAAAGTTGTATTGATTTGTCTAAAATGTTAAATGACATAATAGTCATACAGTAAAGTATTGAATAATTTAAGTAAATCAATGCTTTCTGAATTTTGTAGGAGTACAAACTGTCTTGGGTGCTAAGGTGAATCAATATAATAAAATAAAAATGAAGCGGTATATAATGATGAATGTAGAGGTTGATAATAACCAGAGGTAGAATCTCCTTTAGCTATTGCAACAAACAACTTCCAGGCATTGGTTGTGTATTATTCCCATCAGAAAACATGGCATTATGTAGTCAATTGATTTTAGCACTTAAATAGCTTTTCATTTGTAAGACACCTAGCTTCACTCTACACTAAGCCCCTCCCACAGTGTCATTAGTTATGGTTTGATTTAGAATGATAATACATAACCACTACCATTAGAGCTATTTTTTGCATTTCATGTGGTTTGTAAATAATGCAATATTTTATTAAGAAACAAACGTCCATTCATTAAGCTGCTACGTGTGCGGGATTTCTCAGTTAGCTCGCTGTACTAACACCGATGTTTTATTACCATCCTGAGTCAGATTTCTAAAGAAGATGCTTCAGTTGAACACATTTGCTTCTCACATCTCCTGGGTGGATCTTGTGTACTTTTCTCCTTCTTATTTTGTTTACAAAACAGAAGTGTGGCAAAATTAAACACTTGGGGACTTGTTCCTTTAATAATACATTTTGTGGTTTATAGTAATTTTAATTGCTAATGTCATCTATTTAAGCTTTTTATTGAGAATGCATAAAAATCTAGATATAAATACAATTTCGTACAGTGTTGATAGAAACTACCCATAGCTTAAATTCTATTAAGTAGAAAAACAGTCATCACAGCAGTTCCAAAACTGCAATGTTTCAGTGTTGTGGCTTGATTTGAAAATGGCAAACTAATCTCAGTATACCTGTACAGTACTTTGCCTATGTTGTTTGACTCTAAGTGGCACCATATTGTCATTAGAACATCACAGAAAAAGAGAGAAGTATCAAAATATATCACGAATAGAAACTGAAGATGGCAATGACTTAACATGAAAATTGCAGAGAAAAGGAGGCTGAACTATACATAACTCAATTATTTGGTAAATAATGCTGAAATTGAATGGGACCCATTGAAAATGTCCTCCCTTTCAAAATACAGTTGGAAGAAGTGATTTCATACATCTGATTTTGGAACAAACTGGTCAAATCTATGTGAATGCTTATTGCGTGCAACCTCTATTAAAAGGGAATATTAGTACAGAACTCTAGAAATATTATTTTTCTTTGTCAATCTGTTTTTGGAGTAACTAATTTTTAGAAAGGAAAACAATTTTTTATGTTTCTTTGTAACTATCCTCATTTTTCAAATAAAACAGACAACAGAAAAATATCTTTCAAATAATAGATGCAGCAAAATATTATCAGCATTTGAATAACAAAGAAGGAGGATTCTGTGTCACATTATCATGAAGAATGAAAGGTTTCTATTGCATGGTCAATCAATCATAGCTGTAGGTTTGGCTTCCCAAACTCTCGTGTATGCAAGATATATTAATCCTGGATGATCTGTATAAGTCACGATAATAGTATGTCTGTAACTGGAATACGAGCATAAAGCCAAAAATGGAAAACTCTACAAATCTATGAGATCAACTCAAAAGCATAATATTTAAAAAGAATAAATTCTATCAAAATAGATTATACACATGGAGTTAAACATAAATAATAAATATTTTTTGAATGACACAAGGTTAGAGGGTTTCTATAGAAGTATACATATGAGTCATATAAGATTAAAACACTATGTTTAGAAGACACCCAGAAAATAGAGAAAAATAATAGGTATAAAAGAAGGGATATACATTTTAGATGAAGTAAAGAAGTCAGGAATAACAAAGATTAAACTCAGGAAAAAGTTAATCTGATCTACAACATACATAGTGGCTAAATATTGAAAGAAAAATGTTGGTTAAATGAGACTACCAGGATAATTACAACACATGAATGGAAATTACAGAAAATAGTCAATGTCAATATAATCTAAACCTTCAACTCCGACTTCACCTTGGCCTCAAAAAGTCCACTTTTTCTTGATCAGCTTTATTTGTACAACTTTTATACCACTCAAATATATCAAATGGAGTACATATATGTGTGAGCACTTATTTATCACCCTTTTGTGTCACAGCATGACTTTATGCTTTTTCTATTACTTCCTATAAGGATGTCAATATATAACTCCTTTTTTTAATAGAATAAAACACTGAATGAAATAAGCAGCAGCAATAACTTCCTTGGCAATATTTCTTTCATACAATTAGGACTCAAAAATATTTTCCCATATTTTCAAAACCTCTTCTCATTCTCTTCAATTCACTCAAAATTGGCTTTTCTACCAATAACAAACTAAAATACAATTTTCAGATGTATAGTTAAAAATTGGGAAGAGTACTTTAAGAATCCCATAGCATCCTTGCAAGGCTTCTTAACTGATAATTATAAAATAAATGTGAGAAATAACAAAAGGAAAAAAAGTTTTGTCACTGAAGAAATGTGCCTCATTCATCATGAATGGCTAGGGCTATAGGGAAGTAAATTATTTGCTTTATGTCAAATATCAAATGAAAGACATTTGAATATTTATTTATCTATTGCACAGTGTTCTTTGGAATATTTGGAGGAAAAACTGTACTAATAAACCAAATAAATAAGCAATGTGAATTCCTTGTCTAATTAAATGATGTCCACTTGAAATTAGGGGTGAATACATGTATCTGCATATTCACATATAAACAGCTTTATGTATTGGTCAATAACATTCCATTAATTTCTGTTTATGAAAATGTGTGAAAAGCAGAAACAAGTGTAAATCTTGGAGTACATTTTCAGGAGCCTGTGCTTGGTCTTCAGTTTCTAGGTGATCAGTTGCTTTGTGCACCAAGTTCGGAAAGCTATTAACATAAATCTATCAATCAAAACATCCTAGCATTCCTGTTTTGGAAACATAGACTCAGTCACCATTTATTTACATGTAATACTACGTGTTTATTTCTTACAATCATAACCTTGGAAGAGACTGATATATTTATTCAGTCCTTTGCTCTCTGCTTCAATTTAGCAAATATTCAGAAACAACATTTTAATAGCAGGAAATATGTTAATTTCCTCAATTATAGATATCTGAGAGAAACAAATTGGTAAGTTTATTTATAATGAGCTTATTTGATACATCTAATATATAAAAGCTTTATTGTATTATTAAAATATCTGAATCTACCCAGGTATCTTGAGGATTAGTATAATCCTAGTATACATATTCACCTATAAATATTTACCCATTTCTTATATTTGTGCCTATATTTTAATTTTAACTGGGTTATATTTTTCCATTAAAATAAAAAACAAATTAAAAAATAATTAAAATTGAATAAATTTCTAATAACACTGATAGTTAAGAAATTGCCAAACAGTGCATTTAGCTCCAATATTTATACAGTGTTCTTTTCAAAACTTTTACTAGATTCCAGAAAAAAATATTTTTTTATTGGAAATGCCATGGAATTTACTAATCTAGACATATAAATGAGAGTTTTCAAAATACCTGTAGAAAAATAGATAACTATGATATTGCATATGATGAACAATAAAAAGTCTTGTATCAAAAAATGAAAATTAAAGGACCATCATACCTGTCACCTACAATCATTTATGTCAGGTTCTGTGTTTACTCGTAAATATCTTTTAAATTGCCAACTCTTGCAGTTTTCTGTCATCTAAGAGATCCTGAAGGACAAATCACAAGCAGGAGAAAAAAAAATGACTACAGAAGGTGAGGGTGCTCACGTTTAATTTCTGTGACCAGATGGGCTCTCTGTCTGGGGTTATATGCACGAGAAATTGACAGAAGCAAGTAGATTGGAAAGCTGCTTTCTTTTAGCCTGCAAATGTAATTTTAAAGAGACTGCATGTTTGAGTGTAGAGGCTCTGAGCATTCTCTCTCAATCTGCACCAGCCAACACTTAGCATCAAATGATCTGCCCATCTCCAAAGGGGGACAGGGGATAATAGAAAAGGAAGGACCACTTAGAGAGCAAAATCAAGGTCAATAGACAATGGACAGAGAAGTTGCTCCCAGGGAGGAGAACAAGGCTGACAAATTAGCTTGCCAGGGAAGTAACCTTGCCTTTGCCAGAAGTCTTAAAAATCCGTGTCCAGTAAAATATGTGGAGAGCATTTCTGCTAGTGATGTCTTTATAGCTTTCATTTCATCAGTGACATATTTTCTTATAAGTATCTATTATAACCAAACGATTACATATTTGCTATGGAGAAATAATATGCTAATACACTCTCTTCATTCTTTGCCTTGTGTTTTAAAATAGTGTACAAATACCCTTTCTGTTTGTGTGTGTTTAAAGAGATAGTTAGAATGTAGTCAAACCGGAAAGGATACAACACACTAACAGGAAAATTTCCAATGAGAAAGATGCATTGAGAGACAATATTTTTACTGCTGTGGGTGTATAATGATATCCAGGATTTCTTTAAGCTTTTAACAACAGTAAACTGCACCACAAACAAAATATGCCCTATATGATCTTCTGTCACATGGGAGCTCACTTAACTAAAGAAAGGACTTTTTTATAGGTGGGTTCAGATCTGTGGTTACATTTTGACCATCACACTATAATATAATTTCTTCTTTTTTTACATCATAATATTTTTAGTGATTATTTAGGAATTTCACATAATATAACGTGATTACACTCACTTTCATTTCCTCCTAAGTCCACTCTATACCTTTGTGATCTGCTCCACAAGAAAAAAGAAGAAAAACAAAACAAAACAAAAAAAAATACACTAAATCCAGTTTGTCTTCTCCATATGCTCACTGGAGCATGGTTAGAAACCCAGTGGCCAGGCCCAAAAAATAAAAAATAAATAAATAAAACATGTAACTTTCCTTATGACACTATCCTAATGATTTTTTTTCCTTTCTTTTACAGAGTTAGTGGTATGTTTGGGGGAACTGAGGTAGAAATAGTAAAATGTGTGAACAAAGCAACATGCTCAGGATGTCACGTACGTGAAAGAGGTTCTCAAACTATGAAACTTCTGTATCATCAAGCATCTTTACAGAATTATGTGATAGAAACATATGTATGTTTAGATAGGGTTTCTATGTAACAGCCCTGACTGTCCTGAAACTGGTTTTGTAGCTAAAGCCGACATCAAACTCGACCTGCCTCTCCCTCCTTGACCTGGAGATTTGCCTGCCTCTCCCTCCTGAGTGAGGAGATTGAAGGTGCATACCACAGTGACCACTATACCTGGAAGCTTCTGTATAGTAAAATTACACATGCTTCATGAAATAGCACATGTCCATAGGTCTACAATTCAGAAGGCTGAAATCATTCAGTTCAAGGTTAGTGTGGGATATATACCGAAAACGCATCTCAGAAATTAGATTAATGACAGGCAAAGATCTATTTCATTCACAATTCATTTCCTGTTCATAATGTATACAATGTCTATCATGATACAAGAACTGCTGCTAAAGTATTCTGCATGGGTGCATAGTGCTCCCCCAGGAATATTTGAGTTATTAATGGAAACACAAGGATGCGCATAGAGGCACTACTAATTGAACTCATGTGGCTATTCGCTATATTAGCAGAAAGAAGACAAGATGTTTGTTGAGAGAGGAAGGGATGAGGGCACTAGTCAAATTTGGAGAGAGGAATTGGAAGGCAGATCTGATCAATATATATTCTGTAAATGTATGTACCTTTAAAAGATTAAGATAAATTATTTAACAGAAAATTTAAAAATCAATTAAATCAATACTGCAGTCTTGAGATTCTAAGACTGTCCAAGTACAATAAATCTGGTTGTTGTAAATGATGTCCTTCAAGTGATTATTTGATTTTCCTTCCTTAGTTTTTGTTTTCTCATGTGATTCAGTCTCATCTTGGTTTTCTTTGTAGATGAGGATAAGCAGAGTCTCCCTATCCCCCCATATGTATTACCTATGTCCTGGGATTATAGGTATGTATTACTAATTATTGTTGTTTGTTTTATTTTAATTAAGCATATGTATGTATGCATATATGTCCCTGCACAAGTATGTGACTTTGAGTGCAGGTATGCAGGAAGGCTAGAGACACTGAATCATCTTGACGCTAGAAATACAGGCAGTAATTAGCACAGCATATGCATATTGAAAAAGACCTGTAGGTGTTCTGCAAGAACTGCATGCACTCAGTGGCTAAGCTCTCTTCTTTACTCTCCGAAGTCTGATTATTTAGTTGTTTTTGAAAAGGAAAATTTATATCTTCATATTTTAGATATGAGTCATTCATAGTTCTTGTATCATTATTTTCTTTATTTTTCAATATTCAATGGTAAAAAGATTTGAAACAGTTTTTTCTATTAGAAGTGAAATTTATTTATAATCACAGTAGTTTACATTAGTAAGAAATAAGGAATTAATCATGTATTCGGTTTGCTTTGTATCTTTGTTTTCTTTTTCTTTTTGTTTTTGTTTTGTTTTGTTTTGTTTTGAAAATTCCCACCTCCTCCCCTCCTCCCA
>LOEQ01002867.1:6639-18907 GCA_001685075.1 Bramus lutescens | reverse complement strand
TCTTCTGGTATAAGATAAGGGCCCCTTGCTGGCCAGGGACCCCTCCAATGGATCTTCTGGTACTGGACCTGGACCCTTTGCTGGCCAGGGACCTCACAGACAAAAGGCTTACCTTGCTGCTGGCAGGCTATTGAAACAAAGGATCTCCCACCCGGTTGCACTCACCACCCAGTCCCAGCACCCAAACAGGCTGAACTGGGGGATCTATGGCCCTGAAGAACAGAAGGGAGGGGTGTGCCTGAATGCAAGCTGGGATGAGGTAGGAAGAGAGGGGCAGTAGCTGGGGTTAGGATCCCCTACAGATTGAACAGGAAGTTTAGGGGGTTGACGAATAACTGCGCTCTTTTTCCAGGGCTTCTGCCGTGGGTCAGGAACATCCCCCCCCTCTTGGATCTTCTGGTACAGGATCAGGGCCCCATTGTAGGCCAGGGGACCTCATAGACAAAGGGTCTACCTTGCTGCCAGCAGGCTATTGAAACAAAGGACCTCCCACCCGATTGAACTCACCACCAGGTCCCAGCGCCCAAACAGGCTGAGCTGGGGGATCTATGGCCCCAAAGAAGAGAAGGGAGGGGGTGCCTGAATGCAAGCTGGGATGGGGTAGGAAGAGAGGGGCAGTAGCCGGGATTACGATCCCCTGCAGAATAAGCAGGAAGTTTAGGGGGTTGAGGAATATTTGTGCTCCATTTCCATGGGTCAGGGACACACTCACCCCTCCAATGGATCTTCTGGTACAGGATCAGGGCTCCTTGTTGGACATGGCCTCACAAACAAAAAAAAAAAACCCTACATGCAAATCTTAAGAATGGAAGAAAACTCAAAGGGTTGAAAAAAACATATGCACTCATTCATTTATGTTGGTGAGTGAAAAAATGAAAACCATTAATAAGTGAATTTATCTAAATCACATGGATATGAACAATTTGGTGTCTATCTTAAGTGAACAAGTTCCCTTGGAAAGAACACATGAATAATATCATACAAATTTTGAAGGGAAAGAGGTAGATAAAAGAGGTATGTTAATTTGGGTTATGATTTAAGTCTTTAATATCACCCTATTACTTAATAGTGACAGTGGGTTGAATTTTACTGCATAGCAAAAGAGATTTAATACCCTGTGCAAGCTAATCTGTTTTTCCTACAATAATTTATAGAATATTGTAGGAGGAGGGCCAGCTTCTTCATCCTGGCCACTCGGCTAGCTTAGACCTGAAATAATCATACAGAAACTGTATTAATTATATCACTGTTTGACCCATTAGTTCTAGCTTCTTATGTGATAACTCATATTAATTTAACCCATCTTCATTAATCTGTGTATCATTACATGGCAGTGGCTTACCAGGTAAAATACCCAGCGTCTGTCTCAGGTGGCTTCATGGCATCTCTCTCTACCTTCCTTCTCTCAGCATTCAGTCCAGTTTTCCCCTCCTACCTCAGTTCTGTTATATCAACAGGCCAAGGCAGTTTCTTTATTCCTTAATGGTAATTATATCACAAAGAGGGGACTCCCACATCACCGCAGCCTTTTCTGTTTAAATAAAAAGGAAGGTTTTAACTTTAACAGTAAAATTACATATGACAGGTATCAAGAAAGAATTAAAGTTACAATATTTATATCTACTTTATCTTTTATCATTACTAAGAAAAACTATGACAAGAAATTCTTCAACTCCATCAAAGATTCCAGAAGGGTATAATATTACTTAAGCAGACAGAAAGTATGTTGTAAGCAACTTCCAAAACTCTAGAATTGACAGAGACATCTTGCTTCCTGGAAAATCACTCAACATTTTTCTTTACTGTTGGGGCATATACATATAACAAAATTGACCTAAAACTTGTATGAATAAACCAAGATCCATACCAACACAAAGTACCCATCTTTTTAAATAATATTTGGTAATATGGGCATAGTTTTCTTCCATACTGCTTCCTGCTGATTGGGGGCTCTGTTACTCAGTTCTTTTATGATATCTCCTGTGTGCTATATTCATCTCTGTCACCAGTTGAATGAAGTAAATTTTTAAGGGTGTTTACTGTGACCTTTCAAAAGTTCTTATTCTATCATACCACACCAGTCTGGAAGCAATCCACAGTTCTTATCATCTATGGAAGCAAGAGAAAACCTCCTTTCCACAGCAACATTTCCTTAGACCCAAATGTGGAAGTCATGATACCTTTATAATATACATGGTGGTTTAGCTTAGCAGCCCATACAGTGAATTGACTCTCTGTACTTAGCTCCTTCACATTTAATAAATTCAAAGATAACACAATAATATACATAATCCAGACTCTCTGTTAATTTTCCATCTTTACATGGCTTATTTTTCTTTCTGTACTCTGTCTCTTTAAAGACTTTACCTTTAAAAAAACATTTACTTGTTTTTATAACTGTATTATTTTTCATCTCTCTCTCAAGCCTATGTGCATTTATCCAACACTGCGACCCATTTATAGGTCTTTTTTAAATCTGGGGTTGTCTTTATTGCATATCTGTAATTATTTACTGTCATGGAGCACTTTTTAAAATGTTAAGCACTTCTTAAAACTTAAGCAGTGCCATTATTGTGATATATACAGTACTTTCTGCTTGCCTGGTGAGTCTATTACTTAAGCAGTGTCATTATTATGATATATATGGTACTGCTGGCTCACTCTGCACAGTTCAGCATGGTGGTGCTGCCCACCACCTCTGAGAGACATGTGCAGTGCTCCATCTGTGGGCATACAGCCAGTCCATGCTGCCATTAAGCAAGCTGGAGAAGTGTGCTCACAAACCACACTCAAATGCTCCATCTCTTCTGAAAGAGCCAGTGGTTGTGCTGGCAGCCTGGCCCAGAAAGTTGCCATTTTAAAATGGCCACAGCTTTTTTCTTGCTACTGCTGAATCAGGGAAATCTCTCTTAAAGGAGCTGTGGCAAGCCATCAGCAAACAGCAAGAAGCTGTGTTAAACTCTGTAATTTTTTTGTCTAGAATTCCTTTTCAAGCCCTTTCAGGTTTTATGTGAATTTAGTTGGGTACATTAGTGCCAATTTTAGAAGGATTGTTCACTTGTTCATCCTGGCTGCCCAGCTAGCTTAGACCTGAAATAATTACACAGAAACTATATTAATTAAATCATTGCTTGGCCCTTAAGCTCTAGTTTCTAATTGGCTCTTACATTAATCTAATCCATCTCCATTAATCTGTGTATTGCCATGTGGAAGTGGCTTACTGGGTGCAATTTCCAGCTTTTGTCTCTAGTGGCTCCATGGCATCTCTTTCTCTGCCTTTCTTCTCCCAGCATTCAGTCCAGTTTTCCCCTTCTACCTGTCCTATCAACAGACCGAGGCAATTTGTTTATTCTTTATTGGTAATCACAGCACACAGTAGGTACTACGACATCAGAATATGTATTTAGATTATTTAAGGAAAGAGCCAGAGACTGTAGACATATGGCATTTGACTAGTTTCCTCAATGATCAGTCTATCTCTAGAGTATACATCACTATGGCTACTTCATCTAAGATTAAAAAGGCAGTATATATGGTCTAAAATTGCAATATTGCAGTTATACAATTATAGTGCTAATGATTAAATTAACTACAACAATATTTTAAGTAGCAATTTTAGTGATGTAGCTTTTATTTTAAGATTATGGAAATAAAATTGTTTAAGCTATATAGTTTGTTTTTATATGATTCAATAACTCTCTTTAACCATATGAGCATGTTCTTTCTAGTAAAACAAATACTGTATGGAGTTTTCAATTGTTGGAATTAAGGTAATCATTATTGCTAAACTTTTATTTTTCGAATAATACTAGACTTCCCATCATATGTGCAATAATTTCTGAGTTTCGCACTTTTTATATAATAGAAAACATTTATGAATGCTAAGTTATGTGTTATTTTTGTAGTTGTGAATATTAAATTATAATTTAATTCTAATCTTATATATAATGGAACTAATATATACATACATATATGTAAATATATTAGTAAGCTTATTTTTCAGTTTTTAATGAAAATAAATTTTATCACTAAAAGGTAAATCTTAAAAAAATGATCCAGAAAATCTGGGATCCCAGAATGAATATATTCCATTAGGAAGGCTCTCTGAAGGAGCATCAATGTCAAGGTTAATAATTTTTAAACAACAGACAGAGACTGGTCTTAGAGAATCAGTGCTATTCTTACTAAGAGGAATGGTGAGATAACAAATCACATGATCAATCAGCACAGAACATATTACATAAGTATGCAATATTAAGACTCAAATATCAGGTCCTGATCACCACAGAACACATATATGCTGAACAACAGTAGTACCAAGATTCTTATGTATCTTATTGTGATTGTCTCTCCTTCTATTCTCACTAGGGGAGGGGCTAATGTTTCCCTAAGTGTGCTCTTTTCATTATAGCCTCCAATAAATCCTTGAGAATTAAAATAAAATGGAAAACTCTTACTCTTAAGCATTGTTCTGTGATGCATTGTCCAATTCGATATCTTAAATATACTATTTTCAAAGCAGACTTTACTACCAGCTAGAAAATAGGTGTTATAAAGAAATGACAGGTATACATAAATCCACTAAATTTTCAATCTAGAAATAAGTGAAAATAAAGGTTGCCTGCTTTGCCAGCCTTTGTAGAGCCCAAAGTATGAAGGACTTTAAAACTTGACATTGTATCACCTAGGAATCAAAATTGATTCTAGTGATAATTTTTAAAGGAAACAATATAGCCAGTGATTCATTATTTGTAACATAGATTATACACCAACATAGATGCATAGAAACTTTGCCTACAGACACAGTAAAGAGTGTATATATCAAAATACACTATTGCTAATCAGACCATTACAAAGCGTTGTCAATAGTTTTTATTTCCACATATTTTCTCAATTTATCTTCCCATTTATTTTAAAGCAAATATCATTCTCTAAAAAAGGTATATCATATGTTTAATTCATCTAAGAGCTATTTGGGTAACATTAGACATCAGTAATTTTAATTTTAAGATGAAATCATTTATCATTCTTCTCTTAATATTGTTTTCATTCTGTATATATGACAATGTATCGATCAATATCATTACCCTTTCATGGAAATTTTAATAAAGTTCAGACAAATGAGCAGCTTCAAAAACATTTTAATTCCTCATTTATTCACTTTAAAGCTGTGTCTAATTTTGTAACTGATATTTGACAGGGCAATGACTCTTCCTTCCAGCCTGCTGCTAAAATATTACTTTTGTGTAAAATTCCCATTGGAATGATATGTCAAGAAATAGGTTTCAAATTTTCTTTTTTATGATGGAAAAATTACAGTTTCAAAAATATTTAGCTACAGGAAAGATGAAGCATTAATATATTTTGAGAAAAGATCTCATGTAGTCTAGGCTGGCCTCAAACTTGTGTTGCAGCTGAGACTGACTTTAAAGCTTTGAGCCTCTTTGCCTCTGCTCCTCAAATGCTGAAATGTGCAGCATGCGCCAACATGCCTGGATAGAAAATTAGTTTTATTTATTTATTGTTGGTGTTCTTTTATTTTTTTAGAAAACTATTTCTTCTTTAGCTTCATATGTAGGGAATTTTCAGATAATCTATTGTGTTATCAGACCACTTCACACACAAAAAGAATCCTGTTAGTGTGAATGAGATTAATAATGGCAGAACTGAAAGAAGTGTCCTTCTATTCAGTGCATAGACCACTGAAGGCTTTTTGTCTCATGGGACCCTCACTAGTAATCAGTAGTGTTTGCCACATATCTGACTGTAAAAAATGATTTAAGTTCTTCTCCATCAATTGTTCATTCTCGGTTATTTTTGCAAAGTTTATTTCTACATGTCACTTTGTGACTGTGTCATTTCTCCCCCTCTAAGGGTGCCTCTCTGTTTCACACAGTCATTACTGTGTCAAAATTATCCTATTTTGTGTTCATATTCGATTTCAGTATAATTCTATGACATATTGTATAAGCCATTGCCTTGTGTATCTTAAAAATACATTCCTGGTTGTTCATGGAAAACTTTGTGTTAATCAGAGGTTATAATTAGTGCTAGGTTCTAGGTAATGACTATTTGTATTATTTAAATTAGGTCTTAAAATTATTACCATACTCAGTTTTTAAACAGGAAACTGAGGTACAGGAGAGCAAACAAATGTGGTCCATGCCATAAAACAATAGTCTGTCAACTTATGCTTTCAACTAAGACCCTTGGAAGACTTGGCAGCCTTAGCCATAAAATCATGACTATAAGAGGAGGTAAGAAACTTACCTTGATTTTGTGTATTACAAGCTTCATTTTCTCACATGAAGATTATTTCAGAAACAGGAAGCAGGCAGAATTTTTGATGCTCTCTTAGATGACTTTAATCCTTTAGAGTCTATTCCCATATCAAACTCGTAGATCACAGATCTTCTAGCAAAAAGTGCTTAGATTGAGCATTCATGTATTGAAACACACTTTATAACATAACCTTTTTATTCCCTGTTCTCACTTTCAGTAACATTCAACTGCTATACTAGTGTAATTGGGGCACCTAGAAATTTCCTTAAAATATGCAGCCTAAAAACTAGAATCAATTAGAAGTAAACAGTCAAAAAGATTTTCTCCAACTGGTTAGAGAAAGGAAGTAATTAGAAGCTCTTTCCTCCTGTTCATCTTCTGTCTCCTCATTCTCTTTCATTTCTATCAATTTCTACTGCCAATATCTTAAACCAGCTCTTCAGGTCTCCCTGCCTGAAGACAATCCCATTTGTCAGTTCTCCTTTATATAGAAAACAAACACTGCTTCTCATCCTATACCCAATGCCTGCTGAACTGTAAAATTATCAAATCTCAAACCCTGATTCTGATCTTTGGAGGGGAAGATTTTACAGTTCAAAACAGTGGACGTTATGATAGACCCTGTAGTCCACGTTCTGAAGCTGCAATGAATTCTCTTAATTGCTCTTCGATTGTGATCAAGTTACTCTTTTAAAATGGGTATATCACAATATTTGCACTTAGCAGTGGTTGAGAAAAGTAATACTTTGGGTGCTTTGAAAAGTGCTTTGATCGTAGCAAGCATTCAATTGTCTTATAACCTTTGTAAGACATATGTGCCCACATGGTTCTAGAGAAAACAGTAAAAGTTTAATTGGCCTCCAATTTAGACTATTAAAAACTTGGGTGCAAACTTCATACCAATACAGCTCCTGGGTCCATTCCAAAAGGGCATGTATACATAAGGATCAATGCTGCCCTTGTTCTCCTTGCTGAACCTTTCAGAGTGGAATTCTTCAGGCTCTGGCCAGTACTGTGGGTCATGGTGAAGAGAAAAGATTGGTATCATCACTACTGACCCTTTGGGAATAAACACATCGTCCATTTCCACATCTTGTTTATAGCTCTCTCAAGTCTGTCAGAAACTGAGTATAATCTGAGGGTTTCAGTCAGCACCATGTCAAGGTAATCCATCTCCATCACTTTATTATAGCTGGGAGGTGCCTTATTGAAACATGAAATTGCTCTCACTAAACTCCTGCTGAATTTCTTCTTCCAGCCTTGTAAAGAAACACAGATTCCCTTGAATTTGCACAATCACTTCTTAAACCAGAAAAACCTATTGTTCTAAAGGTTGTACCACGGTATGTGCTCATATTACTGGAGCGTGACTTTCCCTCAAGGACTCTGCAGTGTTCCTCTTCAGGTGGTGTCTAAGAATATTGGAGTCTTTAATTTACTTCATGAATAAAACCTACATGAAGATAAGGATTAATCAACTGGACTTGATGCATGGTTAAGGATTCAGTGCACCCACTGAGCTTTCTCATTGTCAAAACAGAGTATCATCTAATGTAAAAGGAAATGATTAAGGCAGCTGAGAGAATGAGAAATTCATCTTCTCTGGTCCTCATGGGATCATCTCCATCCAATTCTTGCTGTCTCCATCAATTTTTTGAGCTCTTTGGAGAGTAACCGTGTCTCTAGAATTGATCAATGCATTTTTGATGAAAATAATAATTGTTGTAACAATACTAATTATAAAATTGGTGTCATATGTTTTGGCTCCAATGTTCTGCAATAAAATTACACTGAAAAAATATATATATATATAAACTTGGAAAACACAACAGATAGCAAAAATCAGAATACTAAATTAAATAAGACAAAATTTAAAATGTTCCAATTTTAGTATTTAAGACACTAATTTGCTTCAGTAATTTCAGTGTCAGGTTTCATTCAACAGTCGTTAATACAACATCCAATTTTCTTAAAAGTTGTCATTTGTCTTCCTTCAAGAGCACCTACATGAAGAAATATTTTGAATCATGGAGAGTAGGGAATATGCTTCTTGCTTTCTTTTATTGTTTCTATTTCTTTACCTTCATTCTGCATATATGTTTTTTTTTCTTTTCAATCTTAAAAAAGTGATATAATGATACAGTAGAAAAGGTAGAGAGAACGATTTGAGCTGAGGAGACTTTTTTTTTGGTTCCCTCTATGTTGTTGATTAGGAAAACTTCCGACCTATACTCCCTTCTGATATCGATGTGAAAAAATTTTGAGGATTTGAAATTAATTTTCAGTAACTTAACTTAGATATCTACATTTTGACATGGACTTTTGGAATTTCTGAGTTACTTCATCTCCTTTTAATAAGAAACAAGCAAATTAGTTTCTTACTAATAGCATGTGAAAATTGAATTTGTGACAAAACTACTTTATGACTTATTTTTGTGAGGAATCCTTGTGGTGCTATACTGATGTTATTGTTATTCATTGAGAATTTTTATAGGAGTACTATATTATACCAACCTCATTTTCCCCTCTCTCCAACTATCCTAGGTCCCCTGATCTCCCTTTAAATTAATGGACTTTAGTTAGTATTTATAATTATTGCATGTGTGTGCACATGTATGTGTTGTTTGTGGTGTACATATACAGAAATAGCAACCTTCTAAGTCTATATATATATATATACATNGTTGCATATATGTATATGTGTTTGGGGTTGACCACCTGGTACTGCGTAATGATTTAGGTGGCTTATCCCTAGAGTCCATTGACTCTTTCTCTTAGCTCTTCTTCTAGGAGTGGGCTCTATGAGATTTCCCCATCTATACTTGACATGCCAACTGGTGTTATTCTTCAGGCCTTGTCTAGGTATGCAGCCATATTGTTATTTCCATGAGTGTAGTGTTCATGTAATAACTAAGAGACACAGTCCTGTAGCTGACCCCCTAGTTTTCTGATCTCATACTCATTCAGCTCCCTCTTCTAAAATATTCCCTAACCATTAGTTCTTAAGGATTGTGTTACAGATGTATCAGTTTGTTCTGGTAAACCCATGGTCAATTCCCCTCTCTATTTTGACAGTTCCGGGTAGGTATGTGTAATGATCTCTTGTCCAGTGCAAAAGAAAGGTTGTTTGATGGGGATACAGTGCTACTCTTATCTGTATATATTTTAAAAATGGAAATAAAAATGTCTACGAGCAATTTGGCAAATGCAACCTAAACTGACTTCAAAATTTCATCTTATACCAGTTTTTAGGACAAAATTATAAATACTAACAGGCAGTAAAGAAAAAAAGAGGTGCTGAAAGGCAGGAACACACATTTAATATTGTCAAGTTGCAAATGAGTGAAGTTGCTCTGAATATCAGTGTAAAAAATAATAAAACGCTGAAAATAAATCTACCATGTGACCTAGCTATACCACTCCATGCTATATGCTCAAAGGACTAGATAGAATACTCCCTAGGTCCCTTGTCAGCAATGTCCATTGCCTCTCTGTTCACAAGAGTTATGGAGTAGAAACAACATAAATATCCTTCAAAATAAGTGGATAACAAACACAGGTGTATATAAACACTGGAATTATACTCAGTTGCAAGGAAAGATGAAATAATAAAATTTCAAGTAAATGAATGGAATAAAAATTAATTTTGAAGTGAGTATAGAATCTGGAGAGGTTTCAGAAGTTATGAAAGCAAGCAGTTTTCTTTAAGGTGGGGGTAAGTATCGAAAAAGGAAGATCATCATGGTGATGAAAGGGGAAATTGGCAAAGAACCTGGTGAGGCTTTGTGTGGGTAGTGGGAAGGGAGAATAATATTGAGGGTGTGGGAGAGCAATAGACAATATTAAGGATAGTTGAAAAGTCATAGAGAATAATATTATTTTGTCGACTAAAATTGTATAGACAGTGCTGAGAGCTATAAATTTTCTTTTTAGGACTACATTTTAATGTGTACCAGAGGTGCTGTATGTTGCATTTTAATTTTTATTTATTCCATAAATGATTTTTATTTCTTTATTGATTTATCCTTGCGTTAATGTGTAAATATTTTTATAAATAATTTTGTTTGATTACTTGAAAATTATTTGATATTTCTATGTCTGAGTTTGATGTCTAATTTCTCAGTAATTAAGGAAGTTAAAGCTGACTGATTCTTATTGCCGTTTACTTGGAATTCTTTTTTTTTTTTTTGCTGTCACTTTCAAGTGATGCCTGTGTTTAAAGGTAAGATGAGTTTATGTTAGAGAGCAGAAAGTTGGATTTCTTTTTAAAATCCATTCAGCTAACCTGCATCTTTTGATTGTGAACTTGATGCCACCCATATTTAAATATATTGCCTAGGGAGTGCATTGATTGTTGCCACTCCATTGCTATTTATTATTCTTAGTTGTATTCTGTTTCTGTCATCAAAGCTCATGTGTTTTCTCTCTACAATCTCTTAACTATGCTCATCTCTTTCTTCTGTCTAGATAATTGCTTACAGTATTCTCTTTAGGAACATTTTTGGGACATGGATTCTCTTAGCCTGTTTATATAATGGTAGAATTGTATTTCTTGCTTGGTGTTGGTGGCATATACCTATAATGCCTGCACTCAGGAGGAAGAGGCAAGTGGATCTCTGTGAGTTTGAGGCCAGTCTGTCTATAGATTGAGTTCAAGAAAAGCCAGGGCTGTTACACTGAGGAAACCTATCTTAAAAAAAGAGAAAACAAAAGTAAATGTATTTCTCCTTCAGCTATTGTAAATAGTTTAACTAGGTGTATTAGTCTTTATAGACATCTGTGGCATTTTCCTCTTGAGTATTTCACTCTATGTTCTTCCAGCTTTTAATATTTCCATTGAGAAATCAGTTGTTACTTTGATGAGTTTTAACTTACATGTAATTTTTGTTTTCTTCTCTTGGAATGTCCAATCCTTTTTCTTCTATATATTTAGTTTTAAATATTATATACCATGGGGAGTTTCTTTTCTAATCTTGTCTAATTGGTGCTATGTGTGTTTATTTATTACTGAAAATAGATCTCAATGGTATATTATTCCTAGTTCAAGAAATTTTCTTCTATAATCATTTTGAAGATCTGATCTATGCCCTTGACCTGTTTCAGAGACCATGAGTGTTAAAGAAGGTGACCATTAGTGCTCAGATTTCAACCCACCAGAGGAATGGTTCTCTAATGAAGAATAATCTTGACTCAACAAAGCCCACAGGACCATCTACTGTGGAAACTCTTGCTCTCATTGGCTAAAGAAGCTATGGTATCTCCCCAATACTTGCATTCTTGTGCATTATCTCATGTGATGTGTATATGTAATCTCATGACTGCATCTCAATCTCAAGAGTGCATGTATTTTTGGATGATCAGGAAGATGAATTCTATCTACACTCTGTTCTCCACATCATGGTGAGAAACTTAGAAGCCTGTTCTCTATCCTAGGACTTTAAGAGATAGCCAGTACCTCCCCATAGTTACAGCTTTGGTTTGCTAAAAGCTAAAACTAGCTGTTAAGTTTTGCTACTTATCTACTAAGAGTACTGGTGTACCTGAGAATTTTCCTTGCTTTATTTTTTTAGTTATTAACAAAATGTTAATGAATCAAAATGCTTAGGAATTTATAATGGCAGAAGATATGAGAGGAAGAAGAATGAAGAATGTAGAGCAATAAGAAAATAAAATGTAGAAAAATAAAAAATATTAGAATTGTGAAAGAAAATAAGAGCTAAACAATTAGGTCAAGAAACAATTATTGACAAATCAGTCAAGGGAATTATAATTAAAGAAAAGATAGAGAAAATGACCCTCAGATACTATGTGAAGTTATTATAGAAATATTTTACTCACCCATGATCTTGGGAAGTTTTTCTCATTCATCTCTGCCTACAGTTCAAAGAGTAGGTCTTTTCATGTTACCCTGTTTTCTTACAAGTTCCTTTCCTGATTCTTTCTATCTATCTATCTATCTATCTATCTATCTATCTATCTATCTATC
>LOEQ01002866.1:329035-344413 GCA_001685075.1 Bramus lutescens | reverse complement strand
GAGTCCCACTATGTGACTCAGGCAGACCTGAAACTTGCTATGTAGACTAGAATGAGCTTAAACATACAGAGATCCACCTGCTTCTGCCTCCTGAGCTTATGGAGGCACACTTGGCCTTTTCTTGGGCCATTCTCAGCAATCTTTGATCTACTAAGGTCTTCAGTCCCAGCGGGTACCTCCTTATTAGCTATCCCATATCCAGCCTTGTGTCTCTACGCACAAGCCTTATTTACTTCTTTCTAGATTCTCTGAAACCCAGCACTCCCTCTCTGTTACCTGGAGCCCTGAGGGTCTTGGTTTCCCAGCCATTGGTTTTCACTCCTGTCCACGCAGGTTGTGACCTGTGCAGACCCAAGGCTGAGGGTGGAGAGTTTGTTCCTGTTCTGCAGTAGAACAGCATTCCCCTTTCTGCTCTGTTCTTTCCTCTGTGCTGAGATCTCAAGAGGCAGAAAGTCTGCTTTGCTCACTATTTTGTCCTCAGAACCTGGCCCTGGGACCAACACACCACTGTGCTCAAAGGTGATGCGCCAGTATTTTATATTAGCCATTATCCTCAGCAAATCACAGATCACCAAAGAAAAAGGCAGGGAATCCATTCGGTCACAGGGTCCAGTCCAGCAAGCTAGCAGTGCTCCTCCTGTGCTCCGCATAGTTAAAGCCCCATCCTCCATCCACGCCAATTTCTGTGTTAAAATGAACGTGGCCCCCACCTAATTTTGCTGGCTCCTTAAAGGAAACCAATTACCGAGCCCTTTCCCTGCATGTCTGTGATCACCATAGAAATATCACCAGTGGCCAGTGCCAGCAGGATTCGCTCTGCAAAGTGTTTTAAAGTTGAGCTGGAAAGCCTCGGAAAATGTCAGCAGCACCACTCCGTCTCCTGCAAACCAGTGTTCCAATCAGCAGGACTGCCTTTTCCAGCTCAGGGAGCAGTGACATTTTAAAAAGCCCCCACATAATCGCTTCTCTGGGAGAAAAATACCAAAAGGCAGAGAGGAGAGGCAACAGCAAACTCGGCTTCCAACTGCACAGAGCCTGCAGTGCTTGCTGCCTCCCGGCACTCTGCGCTGCCTCCGGGCTCTGTGCAGCCTCCGGGCTCTGCGCTGCTTCCGGGCTGCATACCCAGATGGAGAGACTGAGGCTCTCGGGGAGTCACGGGCTTCACTAGAGACCTGGACTGGAGACACCGTCCCCAGCACTTGATGCTGTGGCCTGACAGTAACCTAAGGAAGGGGGAGGGGGTCAAAGGAAGAATAGAAGGGAAGGTGGGGAAATTTAACTCCGGCTTACAGTTCAAGAGTACAATCCATAATGACAGGGAAGGCATGGCAGAAAGAGCATGATGAAGAGGCCAGGAATATGAAAAATCGTATGCATATAGCCTGATAATGGTTTTAAAACAAGCTACCTGATCCATTATCCTATATTCTCCTTGCTAGGTGGGGAGGTGAGCAGTTAGAACAGACCCCAGCTATGTAGACATCTTGAGCTAACACCCTGCAATCAGAGGTTGTGAATCAAGACACCAAGGATGCATTCCACAGGGGTTGTGGATCCTAACCTTAAGAATGCACTCCTGAGGGACCTTAAATAAAGCCCAGTATGTACTCTCTGCCCTGTGTATAACCTTTGGCTATAAAAATATGTTTGTGGCTGTGGGGTCAAATACATCTCCAATTGTGGTCCCCTGGACAAGTGGTGAGCCCTGTACTCCTTAGAACTTTCAGGGTACTCTCCTGTACCCTACCAAATCGTGTTCAGTAATAAATCTTACATCCAGTCTGCTTTAAAAACAAAACAAAAAAGATGCTTGTAACCCTTCATCAGGGTCACAGAGCTGAATGATTCTCTGTGCCCCTAACTAGTTAGAAGTTTTTTGTTGTTGCTGTTGTTGTTTTGTTTTGTTTGTTTCTCATAGTGTTTTTAATAAAGTTGCTTCTGGTTAACAGATTTTGGTGATCTATTACCCATTATCTGCCCAGTTCCAGGACCTAACATAGGAATCAGCTAATCACATTGTATCTACAGTCAGGAGAGATTCTATCTATCTATCTATCTATCTATCTATCTATCTATCTATCTAAAAAAGAAATGCATTCACAACAGGTCTCTCTATATCAGCTTACCTAACCTTACAAACACAGCCATACTGATTCTAAATTTCTTCATGTTGATAATCAAGAAGAACCACTGTGATACTCTATTTCCTTACCAGGTAACTAGCCTTGTACCCCACTGGGGTTTAGTATCTGACCATGAGGGGGTCGATTACAGGAAAAAAGAATGCAGTTCTTTCTGTCACATGACCTGCAGCTCTGCTCTTGTCTTGATGGCCAGTGTAATGATATAATACACAACTCTGGAAATTTCTTAAAGGAAGAAAACACTGGTGGAGCTGTTGGGGTTCTATCGAGTTCCTGGCACAGCAGCTGGCAGACCTGATGGGATTTCCGACCGAAGTTACTAATGAATTGATACACTGGGGACTTTGCAAAGAAACTGCTGGAAGAGAATGGCCAGTGTGTGGTGCGCCCAGTGTTGCAGCAGGTTCCCACAGCTGTGAGTAGACAGGCAGTGAGGCCAGGTATAGATGGAATGTGAGACTAGGGGTCAGCTCTCAGCCTCGGGTCTGCACAGAAAGCAGACCCTAGGAGACTCAAGGTGAAGGCGTAAAACGGCATACTAAGGACATCGTCTCTAGGAGAAGCCAGTCTCTCGGGCACAGATCTAAAGACCTGAACACTTGGCTTCTTTTTCAGTCTGGAGGATCAGCTTCCAGGCCGTTTACATGTTAAGACAGTACAGGGCCACTGAGCTACCACAGATTCCTAAGACATCTAACCCTCAACATAAGCAAGCTGCTGTGTATAGGCACTTAAGCCTGGTTCCTGGCAGAAGCCAGCTGCAGAGTTTTAGATCATGGCCTCCAACCATCCCTGGGATCCAAGACTAAGCACACCGCCATCATCTGATGAATTTTATTTATGTACTTTTTGCACCTTTTTTTTTTAAAAGATGATGTCTCTTGTCTAATCTTGACATCCCTATGTAGTGAAGGGCAATTTTGAACTTCTCCCTTTGAGATTTATTCATCCATTCATTCATTTATATGTATGCATGTGTGCATGAGGTTAAGTGCACCACTTGCAAGAGGGTAGAACTGGAGGTGGTTGTTACAGGTGGTTGTAAGTTACTTGATGTTGGGAACTGAGTTAAGCGCTCTTAGCTGCTGAGCCATCTCCCTAGACCTGACTGAACTAATCTTTCTGCACCTGTTTCCCAAGTGCTGGGATTACAGGAATTCTATCATACCCGGTCTTAGGCAGTGCTGAGGATCCAAGACAGGGCCTTGCTTAGGCACTCTACCAATTTAACTACCCCTCATTCCTATGTTGTTTGAGACAGGTTGGCCTTGAGTCCCTTCTGCCACTGCGGACGACACTGAACTTCTGATTCCCTCCAACTTCCAAGTGCTGGGATTGCAGGTGTTTTGTGTGTGCAAAAAATTGCACACACAGAATTTTTTTTTTGAGACAGGGTTTCTCTATAGCTTTGGAGCCTGTCCTGGAACTTGCTCTGTAGGTCTGGCTGACCTTGAACTCACAAAGATCCACCTGCCTCTTCCTCCCAAGTGCTGGAATTAAAGGTGTGTGCCACCACAGCCCAGCTTCACTCAACAAAAGTACATCCTCCTAGATGTAACATGATCTAGCAGGGTGGAGCCTGGGTGCCAGATATTGTCAAAGCTCTCTTTGTGATTCTGCCATGCTCCAGGTTTCCAAACCTCCCACCCAGTCCAGCCATCACCAATACAAGATTCATATAAAGCATTGTATCTGGTCATTTTACCTTGGTTGCACCCTGAGTCTGAACTCCTGGGCCCTAGAATATTTTTATTGTTGTCATTTTGATACAGAGTTTGGATGTATAGTCCTGCTCAGTCTGGTACTTATGAAGACCAGGCTGGTCCTGAAATTACCAAGATCCTCCTGCCTTTGCCTCCCAAGTATTGGGATTATAGACATACTCTATGATGCCCAGCCTGAAAATCTGGTGGGTTTTTGTTTGAGAAATTTTTTTCTGTTTCTTGGTGTATGTGTACGTTATTCTTATGGTTTTCCATGTATGGGGGTGCACACACATGTGGAAGACCAATGTTGGTATCAGGAATCACCCTTAATCACTGTTTATCCTACTGATTGAGAAGAGGGTCTTGTTTGGCTGGAGCCTCCAGCTCACTCCTGCTTGATCAGAAAGCCCCATTCTTCTCTCCAAACCCCACCCTCTCAGAGAATCTCCAACAAAGGTGCCAAAAAGATCAGTTCTGCAGTCTTTGTAACTGCAGCAGCTCCTTCCCTGAAGCTGCCAGCAGCCCAAGATCACACCTAAAGCGATCAGCTTTTGACCATACTTGGGCACAAACCAACTTGTGGAGGACACGTCATCACCCCTCACCTACGGGGTATACAAGCTCCCTGCTTTAATTCAGGCATGCAGCTTCTTCAGGTTCCATCTCTGGTACTGGAGGGTTCACTTGGGAGGCGCTTTGCTCAAATAAACCTGTTCTTTTACCTTTTCAGTTTGGCTTGATCGGTGGAGAAACCTATAATTGTGATACAGAAAACCTATAGGTCTCTCAGTCAAATCCAGAGCTCATTGGGAGAGCTAGCCTAGGGATAGTCTCCTCAGCCAGCTTGCTCTGGGATCCTCTGTCTACCTTACAAGGCTCTGAAAATCTGGTTTTAAAGCGGTCCTTGGTGGTTGTTCTGGCCAGGTATGTTTGAACACCCACAACTAGAATAAAACGTTCTATTTTCATGTTATCACGATGACAATCAGACCTCTGACTGTGACCTTGTTTATGTGTATGCTATTGGGACCATCATTAGGTTGTAAATTTAAAGAGGAAAGGGGCCTTGATCTGTCTTCTGTGGTAATCCCAGCATCGAGAAGATGTCCAACAACGAGTATTTGATATATGAACAAATAAATGTGTTTCTTCGATTTTCCCACTTCTAACCTGTAAAGCCAGTTAAGGGTGAGATAAAACTTTAGGGCCTGGCAAGAAAGCTCATGGAGTAAGTAAAGATGCTTGCTGCCAAGCCTGATGACCTGAGTTTGATCCCGGGTAAGCAGGTGCCACATGATGGATGGTGAAGACTGACTCCACAAATTATTATCTGACCTTCCCATGAGTGTCATAGCATGAACCCCCATAACACAATAAAAATACATATACATACATGAATTCACATACTTTCATGCACACACGCACACACACATACACACACACTTGTTCTCGCACCTTGTTCACCTTACAGATGAACATTATTGTCAGAAACAAATATTTATTGTGTATGGAACTTGAGTTTCTTCATTCATTCATCAAGTTATTTGTGGACACTTAAGACACAGATAATATCTATCGTTCAGGAAAAGACTGTCCACAAACAACCTGGAGAAACTCCCCTACCCTAGGACGGCGTCTTCTTCATTGCAAGTCTTACACAGCTAACAGCCTTGGGCCTGGATAGAATCCCACACAATGTGCTTCCACAGAAGTTGGTGATATCGGCTGCTTTTATTTGTGCACATTCAGAAAACATTTACTGTGCGGCTACCAGCTTCCAGCAAGTGCCTCAGGGAATTTAGCAAGCGATGGCAAAACAGTTCTTCCCTTGGAGGTATTTCTAGCTAGTGAATGCTGGCTGTGAATGTGGGAAGTTCCAGGACAGTGTGATAACAAGGCCACTGGCTCTAAGATGCCTCTGCTGAAAGATGTGCTATTAATTTATGTTCTGACTGGGAAAACGCTGCCAACTGAACTGTGATGGGCCGAGGGTTATAAGATACATTCTAGTTTCAGTGTTACAAAAATGGGGTGGTGTGGAGGTGGATGCAGGGTGGAGATGTAGCTCAGCTGGTGGAGTGCTGGCCTCCCATATGAGATGTGGGGTTCACACCTATAATCCTAACAGTAGGGAGATAGAAGCAGGGGGATTAATAATTCAGTTTTATTCTCAGCTACACAGAAAGTTCCAGGGTAGCCTGAGCTATAAGAGACCTTGTCTTAAAACACACACACACTCGAGCACACACACACACAAGCAGAGGGGATGTGTTACCAGTGGGTTCAGCTGACTATGAGGTTCTTTGCCTCATAGCCAAAGAATTGATTTAAAAAAAAAAAGGCTCAGGCTTACACAGATTTGAAAAAAACATAAAAGCAAGAATATCTCATTTGCAGCTCATTTAATTTGAATTAAAGAAGGATACAGTGTCAAGGTTGATGGCAGGCCACAAGTGAAGGTACTCAAGGGCCTTGATTGTTATTTGGGTCTTCCTTGTATGCTGCTCAGGAGAAGGGAGCGTTGGTTGCTAAGGGGCATAGTTCAGATGGCTCTCTATTTTGAATTATAATTATTCCTTTTCTGCACATGTCCCTTCCCATGCTGCATCTGACTTTAATCATATGCACAACCAATCATGCATAAGCATAAGATGGTAAATAGGGGATTCTCCCTAAAAGGCTATTTAGAGATCACAGTTGTGTCTTACTGTACATGTACTCCAAACCAGTTCAGGTCAGATCATTTCTTCCATTCTTCATACCAGGATACATTGGGAAAATACTTGAGTAGGAAGCGTTAGCACTGAGGCATTTACACCAGCCTGCTCTCGTGGCCCTAGTAGGGCACAGCAGTGGCAGCAGCCAAGATGTGACTCTGTAGACACTGCAGCCACTAAGTAGGGTGTTCTCCCTATGCGCATGTGCTATATACCCTTAGAAAAGGCAAGCCCTTCTCACCCTTCCTATTTCTCTTTCCTTCTTCTCTCAGAGGCCGCCTCAGCACCCCCCCCCATAAACCTCCCATGTGAGCTCTGTTGCATGGTGTGTCTTTGTGGTGCCCCTTGGCGCCAACCCGTCAAGGTTGCCTTCCTCTGTCAAATTATTATATTGGTTCTGTGACTCAGGAGGCCCTCCTGGTGGTCCGTCCTGTCCATCAGCACTCTGAGGCACACTGGGACCCTGTGCATAGTCTACGTGCAACAGGCTCACTTTCCAACTAACCGATCGATTGCTGGGCACTTCACCCAACACCAGCAATATTTGTTAAGTCCCGGTTCTCCTGGTCAGTGTAAAAGCTTCCCTGGATCCTTGGGTGTGACTGTTGAACATCTGGCACCTCGCTGGTATTCTCAGAGGTGGAGGAAGCCCCAGTCACAGTCTCTAAGGCTCCAGTTAACCCTTTTTGCCAACTCTCATCTCTGGCCATTTCTCCTGCATGGGGTTTAATCTCTCAAGCATGGTTCTCACCCTTTGGCCTCATTCACAAGCCCTGGTATCAGGCTACCACATTTCACTCTGGCTCTTAGCCCTTGGTCCCTGCTTAGTGTGTGATGATTCACTGGACAGATTGTGCCCACTCAATCTTATCTTTCTTGAATCCCTGGGACACCAGGACATTCAGACTTGATCTTCTTCCTCTACCTTGCTCATGGGAACTACGTCCTCCCCATACTGCCAAGATACCCCCAGGGATGCCTCTTGGAAAACCTCAGACCTCTATACCTAGTACCTGACTTAAGGGCTTCTAAAGTCATCCACCTTTGCAATCAACTCTGGCCCCAATACCCCTTAGAAAATTAATCCAAATGGCTGCCTCCCGGCATCCTAGATCCTGATATTATACGGAACCTTTGTAACTTCTGCCAGCAATAAGTACCCTATGCCTCAGCTTTCTCTTATTTTTGCTCTAAGCCCTCCCACTGTTTTTCCTGTTTCCCCACTCAGCTCCTGCTAGTTATAAAGCCTGAACTAGAGGACCCTTCTACAACCTGCTAACAAGCCTCAATTTTACCGACCTCAATGCACAACTCCTCCCCTCTAGCTCCTTTCCTTTTGCTCTGTCTCAGAGGCTGCCTCACCCCTCCCCACCACCACCAATAAGCCTGCTACCTGAGCTCTGTTGCATGGTGTGACTCTGTGGAACCCTTTGGCTCCAACCTGTCAAAGTTGCTTTCCTCTGTTAAACTCTTACAGGAGTGTCTGAGTTTGATTGTTACTAAGGATAGGAAAACATACTTTGTTCGGGGATGGAAGTATGTGTAGTCTGATGCAGGTGGGTTCTAATATTGCTAGGTGTATTGTTAGGAGAGGGTTGCATGTGCTTAGTATGTATAGAAAAAGGAACTAGGCTCCGAGTGCATTATTACAAAAGGAATGTGGGCATAACCTAAAGTCAAATGGGGTCCTAAGGTACTAAACTATTTATTGCCTGTACTTGCCTGCCTAAGGTGTATGCATTTTAGAATTGACGAATATGTAAGGCCGAGGGAATTTCAGGCTGGAAGCACATGTAGATTGTGACATTTACTTTTAATTGTCCACTTGACCCAATCTAGAATCATCTGGGAAGATCTTTGATGAGGAACTGTCTAGATCAGATTGGCCTGTAGGCCTGCCTGTTGGGAATGATCTTGGTTACATTAATTGACATGAACAGTAATAGGTTTTCTGTATCATGATAATAGGCTTCTCTACCAATGCAGTAAGTCAGATCAAGACGAGTTGAAAAAGTAAAAGAAGAGGTTCATTTGAGAAAAGCAACTCCAGGGTGCATTCTCCAGTCCCAGAGATTGAAGCAGAGAAGTCATTGTGCCTCAAACTAAAGCAAGAAGGTTATATAGCCTGCAGGCAAGGGGTGATGACATGTCTGCCCCAAGCTGGGTTTGTGACAAGTATGGTCCAAAACTGAATGCTGTAGGTGGGGACTTGGGCCACTGGCAGCTTGAAGGGAGGAGCTGCCACAGCCACCAAGAATGCAGAACTGGACTTTTTGGAGTTTTTTCTTTGTTGGAGATTCTCTGAGAGGGCAGGGTTTAGAGAGAGGAATGGGGCTTCTCAGACTGTGCATGAGAGGGCTGGAGGTTCCAAACAAACAGAAAGACCCAGTCTACTGAATTGTGCTCTGTGGAAGAATGGAGAAAGTGAGTGCTAGAAACATGCATGTGTAGCCAGCTTTCTTGGACACCCAGCTCCCAAGTCATGACATGGAGACTTATTATTAATTATGAATGCCCAGACTTAGCTTAGGCTTATTTCTAGCTAGCTTTTTTTTTTAACTTAAATGAACCCATTTCTATTAATCTATGTGCTGCCCCAAGGCTCGTTTACCTCATTTACATACTGTTTATCCTGCTTTCCTGCTTTCTCCGTGTCTGTCTGTCTGTCTGTCTGTCTAGCCCCCAGCAGGCTGGCTGGCTCCCCTTTTCTCTCTGCCCACTAACCCTGCCTATCCCTCCTCTGCCTACCTACTGGCCATTTAGCTTTTTATTAGACAAATCAGGTGCCTTAGGCAAGCAAAGGGAAACAGCAACACGCCTTTGCATAGTTAAACAATTATTCTGCAACACAAACAAATGCAACACATCTCTACATAGTTAAACAAATATTCTATTCCACAACTTGCATGTATTCATTTTCTCTCTGCTTTTGACTGTGGGTGTGATGACAGCTGTCTTAAGCTGCTGCTATGACTGCCCCACATGGATGATGGGTGGTAACCTGAGACTGTGAGCTAAAATAAACCCTAAGTCACCTAGTTGATTTTTGTAAGGGTATTCTGCTGTGGGACAATGGTCTATACCCTGTCACTTGTATTTTAAATAAATGCTGATTGGCCAATAGCGAGGCAGGAAGTAGAGGTAGGGCAACGAGAACAGGAGAATTCTGGGAAGAGAAAGACCCAGCCACAGAGGAAGCAAGATAGCAAGATGTGACTGCCTCGCCGAAAAATGTACCAAGCCACATGGCTAACAAAGATAAGAATTATAGGCTAATATAAGTTGTAAGAGTTAATAAGAAGTCTGAGCTAATAGGCCAATCAGTTTATGATTAATGTAGACTTGTGTGTATTTCTTTGGGACTGAAAGGCTGCAGGACCAGGCAGGACAGAAATCTTAGTCAACAGCATTCTATGACAGCAGTGGGAAAAGAAAGTGGGACCCAGTAAAAGCCAGAGAGGAGGATGTAGGAGGAAGCAGCTGGTGCTAAGATTCTACAGGGAAGCTCCTGCTTAGAACTCAGGGTCCCTGGGGTGTACCATGGGCTACACCTTGAGAGATGAGGCTGGAGCAGGAAGCCAGGCTTGTCATCAGAAGTCATCTAAGAAGGCAGCCTTAACTGTTTTTCACCTATAGCCCCTCTTTTCAGCCTCACGTGTCCTGTTGGTCAATGGACTCAGTGATCACCCCTAAAAAGTCAGTTTGAGATGTGTATTCTTTATCCCAAGAAAGCATTTTAAAGAAAGAAAGCGATGTGGGCAAATATTTCTTTTAAAAATATGTATTTGTGTGGGGGTGCTCACGTGTGTGCTCGTGCATGCACTCATAGATATCATGGTACTTGAGTGGATGTTGAAGAAACCTGCAAGACTGGTTCTTTCTCTCTGTCATGTGGGTCCTGGGAATCAAACTCACTCACGCTGGCAGGTGCCTTTATCCACTGAGCCATTTCATTGACCCAAAGCAAGTTTTTCTTTTCCTTTTTCATGGACCTCTGGTGTGAGAGAGGTGGAGGCTCTCTTGTGAGTCAGTTGATGGGCTTGGATTCTCTCTGGTCCCTGGGAACCCCTGTTGTCATAGAAACAGATCTTATTTGGTCCTCAGCAGCACTCACACTGCCAGTACATGACCTGCTGCAAACATTGCACATTCAGATTCGCCCACCACTTCTGGGTGAGCATTTCACAGGCTGTCCCTAACGCTGGCCTTCACGGTGTTCTTGCTCCACTTCTTTCCTCGTTGTCTCCAGTGGGTTCCCTTTTGTGTTGATGACTCTGCTATTTGTACCTCTGACATATTTTAGGTATATTTTATATTCATGAAAATGGAATTTCTGTTTTAATTCTTCAGTTCCTTCTTGCTTTGAGGTTGTTTCCAGAAAGAAAAAAAAAGGTGTAGAGGGAATTGATAATCTTCTACCATTTACAAATCAGCTGTCACATTAGAAAGATGGTTATTGGCCTAGGGAGGAGATGGAAGAGAAACGAGGCAGGAAGAGCAGCTAGGCCTGTGGGGACAGGGATGTTGCTTCTGCACCAGGAGATTGGTGTTGGGGCAGAAAAGGACAGGGAGGCTCCTGGACATGTATAAGGATGGCATTGATGTACCTGACGCATACAGCTGGTTTAATGTGCTGTGGAATGGACTGGACTGGGATGGGAGGGCAGGAATATTCCAGGGCTAGCTGCTGATATGGCTTGTGATTTCACATGGAGCTGGGCTTCTTCCTATTCCAGTCTATAGCTTCCTGTCAACTTCAAAACCACACCCTAGGCGCTCTAGGAAGGTCAAAGGAATGATGCTTTTCTCACCCTTTGGAGTTAGGAATTGGCTACTGCATATCCTCAGATACAGTAGCCATGTATATGCTAGATGTGATGATGTCTTTGGTTCTAGTCCCCAGTTCTGACTGATAGGAACAGCAGCCAGATGCTGTGTTTTATCAACCAGGCTTTCTCCTTTCACCCTGTTTCCTCCTAGGCTCTATTTCTAGATTCACTTAACAGCTCCAGCCTCACTCCCCAGAACCTCCCACACACAGCTCCGACAACCCACAGCAACATTTACAGTCACTTAGCATAAGCTGCTCCCTATCAACAACACCGTAACGTGCTGAGTGGCTAAGCTAGCTATCGAAGCTCTTAGGATTTTACTTTAATAAGAATATTATTAAATCCTCCAGTCCTTAGGACCTTCTGCTCAAAAACTCCTGAACTACCAGGCCAGCAAGATAGCTTAGCAAGGAAAGGTGATTGCTGAAGGCGGATGCTTAAAAGAAATCCCACACTAGCTCAGAATTGAGTATAATAGAGGGTTATTTATTTAGGGGTAGACTCACAGATTACAGTCCTCTGCTCAAATGTGGAACAGCAACCAAATCCTGCAGCTGAAGACGTCAGATGTGGGCTTTATATCAGCATATATTATATAAGAGGTCATGCCCAAGTGGTAGGCTGGTAACTTAAAGGCTACTGGCTATAGGAATTCCTACAGCAGATTGCTGCCAAGCCTGACAACCTGGGTTTGATCCCTTGAACCCACATGGTGGAAAGAGAGAACTGACTCCCAAACTGACCCCCCTTACACACACACACACACACACACACACACCATGGTGCATGCATACCCACTTACACAAAGTAAATAAATAAAACCACGAATGTAATTTTAAATTCAAAAATAAATACCAGAACGGTGGCTCTACCCTGTGATGAAATGTTCTGTTTTCATTTAAAATGGTGCTTCTAAGGCTGGGTGGGGGGGGCTCAATCTTAGAATACTTACCAAGCTTCCAAAAGGCCCTGGGTTTGAATTCTATCACCTCCAAAAACAAACAACTAAAAACTTAAAATAATGTTCATGTAAGTCAAGACATTTAGAGAACTTTAAACACTTGGGAGGGAGCTGAGGATATAGCTCAATGGGTAGAGGGTTTGTCTAGCATGCACAAAGCCCTGGGTTAGTTAAATCCCAGCATCACAGAAATTGACCTTGGTATACACAGTAATCCCAGCACCTGGGAGGTGGAGGCTGGAGGATCAGAGTACAAGGTCATCTTCAGCTACTTAGTGTGAGGCCAGCCAGGACCACTATCTGAGACCCTGTCTTAAATAATATTAATATTACCACCACCAACAAAATCTTGGGCGGATGCTAATGCTCTTGTAGAACAACAAAAAAGAGCAGACAAAATTGTATAACTTCAAGCATGTTAAAGAAACAAAATGATGAGGGCAAGGGGCAGCCCTGGCCCCCAAATCCTCCCATATCCACTCCTATTTCCCTTCCAAACAACTCCAGAGAGCCACATGGTTTTATAATCAAGCAAATGAATCCTCTGTTGGCTTCTAACCCTTGACTGAGGAGGTCGGTATTCCCTTGAAGTCATAAGGTCAGAGTGTCCAGTCCCAGGAAGTTGAGCTATGGGTGTGGTTAGAGGGAGAATATTAATTCCTTATGCGGTCAAATATTATTTGTCAGATTGTATTTTTTGGGGGGGGGCTGGAACAAGTTAGTCTTTGGATAATGGTGCATACTTTATTCTAGATACACTGTTGGACAAAAACAAAACAAAACAAAACCCGGTAGTTTAGGGAGAAAACCTCTCCATTCTACACGCTAACAACTTCCCAGCCCCCATGCTCCTTCCTGGATAAGCCTGTGGATCAGTGTACAGCATAGTGCAGTGGAAGGAAAGAAAGATGACGGCTTCAGGAGTCCCTCGCTAGTTTTAGGAAGATATGTTGTTCTTAGAAGAGGGTAAGATGAGCGTTTATGGAGAAAGAGATGATGAGCCAGAGAACAGGCAGGAAGAAAGGAGGGGAAGAGGGAGGTAGGACCACGATTCAGCTTCATGTGACATCAGCCTTTGGATCTTTTTTGGTGTAGGGCTGAAACCTGTGCTGATTAGCTTTAAATGTCAGCTGGCTACAATCTAGAATCCCCTGGGAAGAGAACTTGATTGGGGAATTATTGAGACCAGGCTGGCCCCTGGGCATGTCTATAGGGGAGTGGTTTGTTAAGTGACCTGAGCCCACTGTGGGCTGCACCACTCCCTAGGCTGGGCCTAGTGAGGAAAGCAAGCAAGCATAGGGGGTGCGTTCATTTCTCTCTGTTTTCGACTTAGGATATGATGTGACTGCCTGCTTGACTGCCTGCCTTTCCGTTCCTGAAATGATGGATGGTAACCTGGAACCGACAGATAAACAAACCCTTCTTTCCCCTAAGTTGCTTTAGATCAGAATATTTTTAACAGCAATAGAACATCTCTCCCTTCAGGTCACAGGTCATTGCAGGCTTTCCAGACTTCTCTGTGGCTGAATAGAGCTCACTTGTGAAATGCCATTAGGCCTAAGAGGCCACCATCCCTAGGGTGCAAATACCTGGAGATAAAGACATCTGGCTCACCTTCCCCAGAAGGCTCCCAGAACAAACCTGTCCCCGGAGTTTCAAATTTATATGTTTAGAAAAAAAAAGTTGAAAAGCTGGGGAGGGGTGGAGTGGAGCATATCTTTAATCCCAACACTCAGGAGGCAAAGGCAGGTGGATTTCTGAGTTTGAGGACTGCCTGGCCTACAGAGAGCGTTCTGGGACATCCAAGGCAAATAGTGAAACTCTGTCTCCAAAAACAAACAAGAAAGAATGAACAGAAGCTACCATGTTAATTGCAGTCTTTCCATGTTCCTGTCACAGGGGCATCATAATTTAGCGTTGATTTATGCTTTCTCAATGGTCAATATTTTTAGGAATACGCTAAAAGCCATTTTTTTACACTCAAAAGAGGAAAATACCCCGTGGCCAGCTACTTAGAGAGTGTAAGGCTAGGGATTTCAGAGTATGCTGCTGGAGGCCAATTGATAGGGCTAGGAACACAATAGTAATGAACACCAACTGCAGAAAACCTGGAGAGGTCATCAGGTCCATCCCCCTTCATATCTGAGAGGCATATCTGAACAAGACACAGAATCTGATCCCACCGTGTCAGAGCTGCCCCAGAACAGAACTTCAAAAAGGAGTTTGACTTTCCCACTCTCCAGGCTCCAGAAAGTAGGACACTCTTAGCTTTATGGAAACTGGAGCAGATGGTCCCTCCGAGTCTTTGCTGGAACAACCAGCTTGTGGGCGGGCAACATCCCTTTAGTTGCCATCACCTATCGAGAGGGAAGGTATCTCATACACACACACACACACACACACACACACACACACACACTAGCAAAGACTGCTTCCTTGGGGATTGAATTTTCTAAACTTATTTTTAGATATTTATTTATTCATTGCGATAGGTTGGCTTTGCCAAAGGTAACTGAATTCCCGATCTTCCTGCTTCCAACTGAATGCTGGGATTACAGGTGAGCTCCACCATGGTTTCTGTGGTCCTAGGGATGGAACCCAGGGCCTTGTGCATGCTGTGCAGGCATCCTACCAAACATTTAGATATTTTAAAATATTTACTTCATTTATTTTATGTGTGTGTATGAGTGTATATCTCAAGGTTCTGATCAACAGAATAAGAGGTGGGGGGGGCGGGGGAAGTCAGCGAGATGGCTCGGTGGTTAAAGGCACTCACTGCCAAGTTTGACAGCTGGGTCCTGTGTGTTGGAATAAGAACAGAAGTGCATGTGCTCGCACACTTACGCACGTGCACACCCATTCAGTGTAACACAATACAATAGGAAGGCCACGTGGGTACAACCTGGCAAGGTCTCTCTAGCACTTACAAACTTCAATTGTCTCACATGGAAAGGCAAGGATGTTTCGCTAGGCTTCTCCTATGGGGCCAGAGCTCAGAGAAGTGTGAGAATTTCCCCC
>LOEQ01002866.1:264402-276983 GCA_001685075.1 Bramus lutescens | reverse complement strand
GTGTGTGTGTGTGTGTGTGTGTGTGTGTAGGTCAGAAGCCAACCTCAGGTGTCATTCCTCAGGTGTCACCCACCTTGTCTTCTGAGTCAGGGTCTCTTATTGGCCCAGAGCTTGCTGCTTGGGCTAGACTAGTTGGCTACCAAGCCCCAAGGAGCCACCTTTCTCCACTGCCTTGGCACTGGGTCACAAGCACACACCACTATGCCTGATTTTTTTTTTAATACATGGCTTCTGGGGATTGAACTAAAGTCCTCCTGCTTATGTGGCAAGCCCTTTACCAATTAAGTTATCTCCCCAGACTTAGATAAAACTTTATCAGTACACTGCCACTTCTGAAGACCACAAAGACTTTAGACTAGAAGGTCATATGGGTTGGTTGTGTGTGGTGGGTGAGGAAGCAGGAACTGGGAAGGTTCAGGCTGATGTTCTCTAGATAGTAAAGAACGGGCCTAGACCTGGCTAAAGCCTGGTTTGTCTTTGAATTCATTTTCCACCCCATTAAAGGCCCAAGTTTCATCCTATTGGCTCCCATGTCACCTTGCACAAAGCTTTCCTGAGAAGGGAAGTCTATATTTACCTCTAACATTCCCAGGTGTTTTAATCCTGTTCTTTGCCTCAAAATCCAGCACTTAATTACCCGCTACCTGATAGCATCATACCTCAGTGGTCTCTAGTGGAGGGTGGAGTCAGGATGCTCATCTTCTCTGGCCTTCCCCCGGAGCAGAGTGCTCAGTCTGTGGTGATGATTTATTACTAACTACAGAAAGCACATAGCTAAGGACTTGGGAGGTGGCTCGGTCTGTGAGTGCAGGCAGGAGGACCTGAGCATCACCCCAGCACCTGTGGAGAAGAGCAGCCGCAGCAGCGTGAGCTTGTGATCCCTGTCTTGGGGGACAGAGACAGGAGGATTCCCAGCTTACTGAATAGGCAAACTTGTGGAATTGGTGAGTTCTAGGTTGAGTGAGAGGCTCTGTCTCAAAAAAATAAGGTGGAGGACACTTGATGTTAACGTGTGTGTGTGTGTGTCTGCATGTGTGCCTGTATGTTACACACACAGAGACAAGCAGACACAGACAGACAGACAGACACATATACTAGAAACACACACACACACATAGACAAACATACACAGAAAGATACACAGACACACAAATGCACAATCTGGGCAGTAGGTCCATGTTTTCTGCCTGGCATGGGGTGGAATACAGGGGGTTGCAGATGTGTGCTCTTGGAATAGGGAAGATATAGGACACACCCCATTTGCCTCAACTATAAATCTCAACACTCCCTACCTAACCTGAAGGGCTGGATTTGGAAATATGTTCCTGTGAAATTGAGCCATGTACACGCCATACTTTGTTGGACTGGAAAAGACCCCTAGGAAATCAGTAGATCTGCAAACAGGTATCTCAATCATCAAGGGCAACAAACAGTCAAAGACAGCCTTTCCTCTGTGGTTGATGTCAGCAGAAAAGCCAAAGACAGAGTCTGCATTTAGGAAAAGCATTTAGGAGAATCTTGTGGCTGAGGGCTCTCGTGGGGCTTGGGTAATACTGATGAATATGTGCGTTTTGAAACGGCCAGGAGTCCTCTAATAATCCATCACATATAAAGATGCCTTGGGGAACCACTAACCCTTTCTCTGCTGCTGTGAAGTCGAACCTTTACAGTGATGGGTGCCTGGGCAACACCACCACAGATTCAGCAGCAGCAGCACTCATCATTACCAGTCATGGAGAGAAGCTGAAAAGACCGCTTGTGTGTGGCGCTTGGGCAAAGCTATGTCCAGGGTAGGTCTCATCTCTGCCCTCTATGAGCTTCTGGCCCAACCTTTTTATGAAAACACACTAAGAGACTATGAGGGGCAGTGGAGGAAGGGCAGCAACTGGACTGGTAATCTAGGATAAGAGCCTAACTCTGCTAGTTTCTCTCTTTGAGAGAGAGAGAGAGAGAGAGAGAGAGAGAGAGAGAGAGAGACCTCCCCTCCTCCCCCAGTGTGTGTGTGTGTGTGTGTGTGCATGTGTGTGTGTGTTTGTGTGTGTGCGCTCGCGTGCAGGTGTGTAGGTGTGTATGTATGCAAGGGCACTCACCCATACAACTACATAAAGAGGCTGGAGGTTGAGCCTGGGATGTCTTCCTCAATCACTTCTTTTTTTTTGTTTTTGTTTTTTTTTTTGGTTTTTTGTTGTTGTTGTTGTTATTGTTGTTTTTAGAAAAGATTTCTCCTTGAATCCGGAGCTTGTAGTTTTCAGCTAGACTACCTAGCCCATGATGTTCACCTGTCTCCAACCCTCACTTCTAGGATTATATAGGCAAGTGCTCCCATACCCAGAGTTTAACATGGGTGCTGAAGGTTCAAAATCAAGACCTCATGCTTATCTAACAATCATTTTACCTAGTACGTGTGCCATATGCAACACATACAGCAGGCATCAAATTGATCATTATATTACACTCTATCTTTCTTGGCTTAAATCAAGCTCCAGTACCTTCAACAAAGTGTTCCAGACTCCAACCAATTATGACTTAGAGCAGTATTCACACAATTCAACTCACTCATCCTTAGATAGTGTAGGAGGTTTGCTTTGAGCCTATGTTCCGATCATAGGTGGGTCAAAAATGGTTAATAAACTATCAGGACAGGCCCAGCAGGAATTTTTTTTCACAGGAAGAACCCAGGAGTCTCCTGGAAGAGAATTTACCCTAAAGGAAGAGAAGGTGTGCCATACAGGGCTAAACTAGGCGTCAAAGACTCACAGTGGGAAAGAATGTAGAAGGAGATTCTACCATCAGAATGACCTCTGCCTAGCCCACTTACTGGGCCAATACCTGAGCTCTTCTGGTGGTAAGAGCTATCAAAAAAAATTATTAAAGAGCAGTTTCCCAATGGTGGTCAGAGATAATGGGATTTAAGAAAGCTACTGCTTTAGGGAACAGAAACTGTTGGCGGGGAGGCGCATGGGCAGGGAGGGCATGGGTGGGGCCAGGCATGGGCTGCTTTTGTGCAAGCTCCAGGGAGCAGTTGCACCTGCTGAAAGGCCTTTGGTGGCAGCCTTCATGGACCTGGCTTTGGCCACCCTGTGGTGGCTGCTGTGCCCTGTGTAAAGACTGAGGACTAGCACAGTGAAGCAGAGCACTCAGATCCCCACTAACAGTGAGACACTCACCCGGCACCTCCAGACAAGAGAATGTTTCTGATACCACTCCAAGCCCCCCTACAATCCAGGTCCAGTAGCCTCAGAAAGTACAGTTGTGTGAGCTTAAAGCACAATGCATCTTGCTATTTAAAAAAAAAAACTTGTTAAAAAAGAATCTGGGTGTTTTGTCTATGTCTGTATCATGAAAAACAGAAGAGGGCATCAGATCCCTTGGAACTGGAGTTGGGGACAGTTGTGAGCTGCTGTGTCGGTGCTGGATATAGAAACCAGGTCCTCTGGAAGAGCAGCCAGTGCTCTTAACCGCTAAGCCAGCTCTCCAGCCCCTTATACTGTTATTCCTTTTTTAAGAAGTGTTCTTTTTATCAGCTGTCTTTGGAATTATAATATTGTAAACTATATATTTGGTCTGTCTCCTCATGTCCTGAATACTACTTCTAAGGCCTTGGAAGGATGCATAGTCTGGTATGCTAATGAGATGACTGGCACCAATAGTCTCTAGGAACTTCACAGTGAACCCTGATGGATCGACCCTTGATCAGAAGCTCAGGCCACAAATCCTGTGCTTACAACTCATTCAAAGTAGGGGGTGCCTCCAGGACTGGGCTCTAACCTGTGGGACCTGAGGCTATCAGGTAGTGACAGAACTGACTTATCTTAGAAGATACCCAGCTGCTGTATGCAGAATTGATGGCTTGGTGAGAGGGGAACTCTTTCTCTATGCTTGGAGCCACAGAAGTATTCTCTTTAGTGTATCCTCTGTCATTAAAAAATGTAGATCCCAGATTTTGTAGCTGGGGTTCACATCTTGTATGTTCCTCATACTTTCCAGCACAAATTGAAACAGTGGTAAAGTCTCAAAACAAAAAAAAAAGGTAATAAAGGAATGAATCAAGGGAAAATGGTTGGACAGTTAGATGTGAGTGTGTTTATGTACATATGTGCATATGGGTTGGTAAATGGATAGATGGATGGATGGATGAGTGGATGGATGAGTAGATTGGTGGTTGGATGGATAGATGAATGGATGAGTGGGTGAGTGGGTGAATTGATGGACAGGCAGGTAGAAGGATGATTGGTTGGATGGGTGAATAAGGCACTATTCCTGGAGAACAGTCTTGATGGTCTGTCTCACTGATCAGCATTACATTTTGTTTTTCTCCTGTTCCTTTCCTGCTTTTTCCCCTTCAATGCAGTTCTTGCTGCCTTTGTTCACATTACTTCCATCTTTTCTCCATTGCAAGTTTCCTTTCTCATAATTTTAAGTGTGTAGAATCAAAATGAAAGGCTAAGTCAATTTCCCATTAATTAATTGAGTCAATAACTGTTTAGTGAGCTCCAGCTGTTCCTTGCTCATTCACATAGTCTCTTGACATGATGTTTATTGAGCACTGGTGGTGTGTCTTATGTGGTGCTGGAGCTGACTGATGAGGGAAGAAGAAAGATCTCAATGATATCTCTGTTCTATGAGGCTCAATGATCTAACACACAGAGTGGACAGACAGCACCGTAGCTGTCAACTCTGGGCTCTGCTGTCCTGTGGCTCCCACCCTGATCAGTTGCCCCATAATCAGATTGCCAAGGCCCCAGCCTTGCCACAAGGCCTCAGATTGTCACCCCCTGCCTCTGTGTTGTTTTGTTGCTTGTCCTTTAATAACTGGTCAAGAACACTGCAGCAGTGGCCACACAATAAATGTGACATTACCAGAGGCAGCCAGTCTACCCTACCCTACTGCCTCTCTTCACCCTAATCCTCTGATCTGTTCAGTGGCTTCTGTTCCTCACAGTCTCAGCTCTCTAAACTGAAAGAAATATCAGTGTGCTCTGGAACCCCAGCACCCTACATGAAACCTCCATCTACATCTTAGGCTGATCTCCTGGCTATGGTCAGCACCTCTGGCTACAGTCTGTTTCCTCTGCTCAAGACCCTCCTATTCTGGTTCCACTGAGGCAGAGTCCCATGTCAAACTCACATTGACCCAATTTGTCCAGATGCAGAGATCAGAGCTCAAGATCATCCTAATCTAGTTTCTTAGCTGTTATTAGAACTGCTACTATTAGTTTCCTTTCCTGGATTTTCTTCTTTATGGTAAATATTTCCAAGTCTGGGCTGTGGAGATGGCTCAGTTGGTAAATGCTTGCTTGCAAGCATGAGGGCCTGGGTTCAATTCCCCGGTATTCACAATAAAAAAAGAAGGAGGAGGAGGAGATGAAAAGGAGGAGGAAGAAGAAAAGGAGAAACCAGAAATAACATCCCCAGTATTCATGCAGAAGAAGGAGGAGGAAGAGGAAGAGGAGGACAGAGGGAGGAGGGAAGAGGAAAAGGATGAGGAGGAGAGGAGGAGGAGGAAGAGGAAGAAGAAGAGGAGGAGGAGGAGAAAGAAGAAGAAGAAGAGGAGGAGGAGGAGAAGGAGAAGAAGAGGAGGAGGAGGAGAAGGAGGAGGAGGAGGAGGAGAAGGAGAAGAGGAGAGGAGGAGGAGGAGAGGAGAAGGAGAAGGAGAAGGAGAAGAAGAAGAAGAAGAAGAAGAAGAAGAAGAAGAAGAAGAAGAAGAAGAAGAAGACACCATGTCTCCAAACACAGGGAGATAATGATACCTAAGGTTGTCCTCTGGCCTCCACAATCACATGTGTGTAACACACTTTCCAAGTTCAAACATGAACTGTTCTGAAAAGCTCCCTCTTTCACACAGGGGTCTTCTGGCCTCTACAAGCACATGAACACATCCATGTGAGCATGTGTGTAACACACACACAGACTTCTAAGTTCTTAACTTTTCCAAATTCAAACATGAACTGTTCTGAAAAGCTCCCTCTTTTTTCCCTGCCTCTTTCTGAATATACCTTCTTTTTCCCACAGAGCCTTCAGAATGTGTGCCATTACCACAAAGAAAGCTTCCCAGGAACAAGGCTACCCAGGAACTGAGGCTAGCCAGGCGGTTGTCTGATTTAAAGTGACCGTTATGTTTCTACTTGCGCACATGTGGTTCACATTAAGCACTTCTGACGCACTCTTGGATCTTATTAACTGATCCTAAAACTACAGAGCCCAGCTTGGAGTTTAGCTCACTGCCTGGTATACGCAAGTTTGGATCCTGTCCCCAGCACAGCAAACCTCAGACAGACAAGGGAGCAAACAGAACAGAACAGCTATTTTACAATTTGAGACTCTATTAATATTTTTAATTTACATTCTTGAAATTATTAGCAGTTTAATTGCTCAATGTTCTGCATTTTTCTTATATTCAGATACTTGACTCAATTCCATTTTTTTCTTTTGGTTTTTCAAGACAGGGTTTCTCTAAATATATATAATATATTATATATATATTAGTTCTAAGAACTTATTGCTCACTTAGGGTTCTTAGTGTATTTGTAGTACATTCAATGAGTGAATATTTAAATTTCCATTTAGAATATTTTCACTGCCCACTATTTTCTTAGTTTAATTTACCTTTTTAAAAAATTATACAGAGTTTCTCTGTAGCTTTGGAGCCTGTCCTGGAACTCGCTCGTAGACCAGGCTGGCCTAGAACTCACAGAGATCTACCTGTTTCTGCTCCTTGAGTGCTGGGATTAAAGGCGTGCGCCACCACAGCCCAGCTAATTTACCTTTCAATGACTCAGTAAAATTTTCAAATTGAAAAAAAAGCCAAATCTCTATTACACGGATAAAATGTGAACATGTACACTGAGGTTGAGATAAGCCGTGAGGATTGTCTCATAGTCTGGTCTACTACATACATGCTTTCATTCATTTTTGTATGTATGACTGTTTTGCCCACATGTGTGTCTGTGCATGCCTGGTACCCAAGGAGGACAGGAGAGGGCGCTGAACCTCCTAGGCTGGAGTTACAGGAGTTACAGACAGTTGTGAGGTGCTATGTGGGTACTGGGAATTGAACCCAGGTCCTTTGGAGGAGCAGGCAGTGTTCTTAAGCACTGAGCCATATCTCCAGACCAGATGGTCCATTCATTTTACAGGAGAGGAAGCTGAGGTCCAGAGAGTACAAGCTGAGCTCACATGGACAGCTTATGTGGAGTGAGGATGGATTGGGGCTCCTGATCGTGATCAGCTGTCCTTTCTGATATACCAGGCAGCCTCCTGATTGGCAGCCACCTCCGAGAAAGCAGACAGATCTTTTCAATTTTCTCTCTAGTTCAGTATTCGGTACGGCTCCATGCTTTGGCTTTTGAAACTCAATTCATCTACTTGCTACTTTCCTTCTTGCTGTGACAAAACACCCAACAAAAGCAACTGGAGGAAGGAAGGATTTTTTCCAGCTCACAGTTCAAGGCTACAGTGCATCATGGCAAAGGAGACAAGGCGGCAGGAGCCCAGGGCAGTGGGTCATGTGGCATCTACACTTAAGAAGCAGACAGAGATGAATGTGATGCTCAGCTTACTGTCTTCCTTTTCTTTAGTCCATGACTACATCCCATGAGATGGTGCCATGCACAGTTAGGGTGGGTCTTTCCAGCTCTGTCAACCCAAACTAAAAACATCCTGACAGACATGCCCAGAGTTTTGTCTCCTAGGTGGTTCTAGACCCTATCCAATTGAAGAAAACCAGTATTAACCATCACAATGCACAGCTCCGAGTTTAGCGCCTTGGCATTTTCCTTAACTCCATTAGTCCAAGGAGAACATGTCTGGCCTTGATTTTGCAGTTACTGCTTGCCCATACATGTCAGGCTCACACATGACCCTTTCTCATCCCAGAGGCTCTGTGACTTGGGCTTGTCCATCCCACTGCAAGCCTGGCAAGCTACAGTCAGGCCTGAAGCCAGACTGACCTTGGCCTCTTCCCCTCTCTCGGCTCCTCCTGCTGCCTTTCCCATGAGCTCTCTCTTCCTACCTGTCCCTTCTGCGTATTAGAAGTCACAGAGCCTCTATCACCAGAACGGAATGTAGCAGAAAATAGCACAAATAGGACTTTATTCTGCACAGCAGCTTTTTTTTTTTAAGAATCTGTATGTTGTAGTGAGAAAACTCTGACCCAGGTGTGTCTAGGCACTGGGTCCTCTCACTGTCTGGATTTGCAGAATTTCTCTGTCCTCAGTTTTCTCATCTATATATTAAGAAATGGAAACCCTCGCTAGCAGCTATCCTCCAGGCCTCCTTTGCAGTCTTTTATTTAATTTTATTTAATTATCGCCACAAGCCCATGGAACAGACAGCATCCCTATTTGAAAGAAGGGAAAACTGATGCCTGCAAAGTTAATTTGCCAAGGATTATCCAGCTGGCGAGTGTCAGAGTGTCTTTACCTCCTGCCCTTCCTTGTTGAGTTATCACAAAAATTTAGTAATGAGTATGAGACTGCTTTAATGGAAGCAAGCGCTCTGTAAATATAGGGGAGAGTTATTAAAAGACCCAAGTTCCTCATTCACTCCCTTTCTTTCTCTTTTTCTGTCACCTCCCTAATGTATAAGCAGCTGCCTTTGGTCCAGGCCTATCAAAGAAATGTCATAAAACCATTTTTCAAAATGTCAAATGCCTGTGTACTCTCTCCCCAAAGTAATTAAGCCCCTTTATTTTCTCCAAGTCATGATGCAGAACCCTGGGAACTTCCAGAACATGCCCTTTCTCCGCCATCCTGAACTAATGGGAATCAAGGCTGAAGGGTGAGCTTGCCTGGGACTCCACAAGATCCCATCAGTGCCACAGAGGCCTGGCCTGGCTTTGGCAGGCCTCCAGTGTTGACCACAGAGCACTAAAGAATAACAGGGGTCAATTATTTATCTAGGGGCCACAGACTCATAGTGTCATGGGCCAGTTCTAGCAGATGCCAGGGTCCCTTCACCCAAGGAGAGTGGATGCCTGAGGGTAGATTACAGTCCTGTCAGCCAGCTTGCTCATTCTGTCATCCCCTCTGATGTCATCCCAGCCTTTGTACACAACACCACCGCAAGAACACCATGCCCAGAGGGCAACTGACATTTCAGTGGCATTATTGGGTGTTGATATTGAGCTAGATATCTGTACATACATTTTCCTATTTTGTCTCCATGGCAACCTTTACTTTCCCTATTGTCCTTGAAAAGAGAACTGAGGCTTATGCTCTGTAATAGAGTTGGCAAAGGGCAGGATTGGAATGATAGCCCAAGCATCTCTTTAAAATTATTTTGACATTTATTTATTTATTTATAGGGTCGTATGCAAGGACATATGCCATGTCCTTGAATATTTGAGGGTCAGAGGACAACATATGGAAGTCAGTTCTTCCACTACGTAAATTCACTTAAGAGATCAAACTCAGGTTGTTGGGCTTAGTAGCAAGCACCCCGACACACTCCTCCTGCCCCACCACAAGCCCAGGTATTTCTAGGACACTATGTTTGAATGAAATGTCCCTCCAGTCTTGGGCATTTGAACACTTGGACCCCAGCTGGTAGTGCTGTCTGGGGAGGCCTTAGGAGATGTGACCTTATTGGAGGAAGTATGTCCTGGGGAACTTAAGACCTCACCCCACTCCTAGTTCCCTCTTTCTGCTTAATGCTTGCAGCCCACGATATGAGCCCTCAGCTTCTTCTCCAGCTATTCTGTCTGCTGCTTGCTGCCGTGCTTCCCTGCCATGACGGGCTCTCACCCCTCTGGGACTATAAGCCAGATAAACCCTTCCTTTTATAAATTGCCTTGGTCATGATGTTTTATCACAGCAACAGAAAGGTAACTAAGACACCATGTGAGCTTTCTTTTATAGTTTCTCCTCTGATTGTTTTTTTAAGATTTATTTATTTATTATATATACAGTATTCTATCTGCATTTATGCCTGCAGGCCAGAAGGCACCAGATCTCATTACAGATGGTTATGAGCCACCATGTGGTTGCTGGGAATTGAACTCAGGACCTCTGGAAGAGTAGTCAGTGCTCTTAACCACTGAGCCATCTCTCCAACCCCCTGATAATTATTTTTGAGAACACTATCCAGAACGTTTAGATGATGTCAAACACAATCTTAGGAGGAATGGATTCTGTTTATGGGCTTCCTGGTTTCATTCCTAGCTTATTATCAGATATTATACAACCCATCATTAGAATCATCTAGAAGGTTTAAAATACAGGTTTCTTGGAATTCATCCTTTATGCTTTACCATAATCCTAACCTTGGTACTGGAATGTAGAATTTGGTGTTTTTCATTCTCCCCAGTGATTTTAATAATCTCCTGGGCCAAAAGCCATCATCTTAGGCAAGCCTTTTCTTCAGTCTCTTTCCAAATTGACATCTATATTCTGGATTTACTGAGGTTGCTCAAGCCTATAGAATTCAGTTAGATTGGATGGACTTTTCTTTTCTTCCACCCTTCAGTGTTTGTGGTTGTTTTCAAAACGTTCTTATTATATAACCCAGGCTGACCCAAACCTCCAAAGTGTTGGGATTACTTACAGGTATGTACTGCCAAGTTCATATTACTCATTGGTATTTTTTAATTTTTATTTATTGAGACAAAGTCTTATTATGTAGTCTTCAACAGCCTAGAACTTACTAGAACTCACACAGAGCCTCCTTACTCTGCCTCCTGAGTGCTGAGATTAAAGGCATGCACTATGCCTAGCTTTAATAATCTATTTTAAATTATGTGTATTTCTGTATGTCTGTGCATATAAATTTAGTTGTCTGGAAAAGCCAGAAAAGGGCCTCAGATCCCTTGGAGTTGGAATCACAGGCTACTGTGAACTGGGTATCAGTGCTGGGAACTGGAGCTGGGTCCTCTGCAAGAGCAGTATGTGCTCTTAACTGCTGAACCATCTTTCCAGCCTCTCGTTAGTCTTTTAACCCAGCTCATATTCTGTCATCTCTGCAGGGATACTGACTACCACAGCTTGCAGGATTGCCCTGGCATTTGTATTCTGTTGGCACTGTTGCTTTTCATCTGGCTTCTCTGTTAGCTAGAACGTGAACTTAGAAGGTACAAGAAAGATCCAGATGAGAATGGTGCCTCATTTAGCACCTGGAAATTTATTTCTGTCTCTGAGAGAAGAGTGGGTCCAGCAGTATTTCCAGGCATCAGAGACCCAGGCTCCACTATCTTGTTGCTTGTCCATAAGTAGCACAGTGCCTTTGTTCCTGTGACCCAAACGAGCAAGTTCCCATTCAAATATTTCAGTCGGTGAGGAAAGGAGGGTGAGGAGGAATTGCACCACAGGATTATGAGCGCATCCCACTGTCTGGAACTTGATTGTGTGGCCACACTTAGCTGCACTCAAGCTCAAAAGATTGGGTTTTATTTTGCCCAGATTCAATCAGCTGATTGTGCTAGCAGAAGAGGAGGATGGACAAAGGGGAACAGCCTAGCAGCTTCAGCTTCGACTTGCGTTTATAGTTTTCCATTCACGTCTGTGTTCCAAGCCTCACTGTGGAAGCTCTGTGAGAGCCTCACCCTGAACACCTCTTTGTGATCCATCTAATATGGGAAGCGTGAGATGAGAACCACTGGTTGGCATGAGACCAGAGTGACAGGCAAAGCGTTGGAATGTTAGGCAGGATTTTATTTTAGATTGTATAGACCACAATTGAGGGAATGTTTCTTAACCTCTCTGAGCTTCGGCTTCATTGACCCATACGTTTAACTGAAGGATGCTTCAGGTATCTACTCCAACCCTCTGGTTTGGTAGAGAAGGAAGCCGAAAATGAGAAAGGGTAGTGACTTGTTTAGGATAAAAACTTTGTAAATATGGTCTAGTGAGATAACTCAGTGGGTAAAGAGGTACTTGCTGCTTAGACTGACGCCCCGAGTTTGATCCTTGGGACCCACATGGTGGAAGGAGAAAAGACTTCTACAAATTGTCCTCTGATCTCCACATGCTGGCACATGCAAACACGCACACACACACACTCACACTAAATTAATTAATTAATTAAAAATGTAAAGTTCTATATATAGGAGAGCCAGAGGTCANNNCCAATTCAGGCATAGCACAAGACATCCTGCTACATCTGCAGAATTGGGTTCCAGGAACAGGGTGATCTTCAAGCTTTCTCCTGACTCAGAAACCCTGCTGCACATACTCACCATTCCTACCTCTCAGTTAAACGAAACACACAATTGGGATAATTTCCAAAAATGGGACTTTTGCACCCTCTGGATCTTGACATCTTAGCAGCTTTGAATGGTGAGCCAGAGGTAGGAAAGGTGAGAGCTTGGGTTCTAGAATCAGCTAAGAAGCAAAGCCAGGCAGAGAAGCAGAGGAGAGAGACTCAAGTGATCCCAGTCCTTGACCAAAGGCAGCCATGTTCTGAGAGCCTCTCTAGGACACTGGTTTAGGTGTCACAGAGCCCCTGCCCTCGGGGACTTAGAACCCAGGCCCCACACAGATAAATGGCAGCAGAGGAGGGTGCCTGTAAAATTAAATAGAGGAAATGTCACAAGGCAAACTGGCCATCTTAATAATAACAGCTTCCGCTTATTGCTCAACTGCGATGTG
>LOEQ01002866.1:248937-264388 GCA_001685075.1 Bramus lutescens | reverse complement strand
GAGGTATTTATTTTATAGGCTTGATTTCATTAAATTCTCACGACAAGCTTCTGGGATTACTGAAGGTCATACGGCTGGTAAGTGGTGATTAATTGTCGTAGGAGTGGTGTGAAGAACATAAATTATGGAGCAGTTCAGGAGGAGCGGAGAGGGGGATGGTCTGGGGAAGGCTCTGGCATGGGGGAGGAGAAGGCTGGATTTCTGAGGGCAGGTGAGATCGCTAGGATCAGGGAGGAAGTTCAGAGGGCAAAGTCGGCCTAGATTTAGGGTTTCCGGGTGAATGTGTTCCTAGATAAGATATAGGAGTAGCTAAAGCCGAGGACAAATGTCCCAGTTTGAGGATGGTCTGGCTAGGGAGTGGTGAAAGAACGAGACACACCTCATAACTATTCTCCCAGGAAGGATTACAAGTTAGTAGATTGCCCCTGCTCCACCACGGCCTGCTGCCAAAGGAAAGTGCAAAGGAAACTCCTAGAGAACTCAGAAAGCAATCTGTGTCAAGTGCCCTCTGTCCAGCAGCTCACTCCTAGGTCAGACACGGGGTGAAAATGCAAACAATGAAACATCTAAAAGTAGGAAAGTGGCGTGTGCGCCATATCTGCCCCTTAGCACATATCTGCCACTGAATGTCACCTAACTTATACAGAACATACTGCTGGGGACCCTGTAACCAGAGTGCATAGAGCAAAGCACGAAGTTCTTATCTTAAAATTGTACAGGCTTTGTAAAGTCACATGTGTGTCTGCATATGTACACACATGTACAGAAAATAAGACAGAAAGGGGAGACGCTGTATCATGATAAACTTTAAAAAAAAAAAAGATGGGGTCTCATGTAGCCCAGACTGGGCTTGAACTCTGTATATGGCTGAGGATGACCAGGAACTTCAGACCTCCTCCTGGCACCTCCCAGATGTTGGGATCACAGATGTGCTCCACTGTGCCCAGCTTATCCGGCACTGAGGCCCAAACCCAGTACTTCATGTGTGCTAGGCAAGCACTCTGCCAACTGAGCTATATTCCCAGCACCCTTCCCTTGCTTTTTCTTTAAAGACAGTTTAGTAGTTGCTGCTGCCATAGGGTTTTGGGGAGTTCATTTAAACCTGATTTTCTGGGTTCTTACTTAAAGCTCTTAGATAAATACTCCCCACCCCCACCCCCACCACACTGAATGGGAAGCTCTAAAGTCTCCCATTAATGGTCTCTGTAGCCATTTAGATAAATCGTCTTCTACAGAAGCATAAATCCTAAATGAGCGACACTCTTATTCCAGGGGACAGGCACCAAAGCCTCTTTCAAACTCAGTAATGTATAGATCTGTAGCTTTCAGAATGTCAGGGATCCTTCATCAATATCCACAGGACTTTCCCAGGTACTGGAGCATGCATACCACAGCTAGTGAGAGACATTATTGTATTAGGGTCAGTAGTTTTTGCCCTTATCCTTCTGCTGTGTTTGGTTGGGGAGGGGGTATATTTTTCTGCCTTCCACTGAGGCAGTTGGGATATTAGCAGAAGGACAGTGTTTCAAGTGTAACTTGCTGCTCTCTATATGCATCTTCACAGCTAGAGGGGCAACATAAAAGTTAACACCTGAGAGAGCCCCTCCTCTCTTAACCCCAGGGCAGCATCCCATCACTAGGTGACAATTAGGAGCCCTCCCCGTGAATACCAATGACCAGTGATCAGGCAGAGCTTTGCCCTAGCCTCTGCTGAGCTCCAGTCTCCATTCATCACCCAGCTGACAGAGCCCAGAGCCAGAGGATGAGCACCAGGCTCAGTCTTTCTGTTTCACCCGGTAAAATGATCGATGCTGCTAGGACTGAGTGGGAGAGAAGCAGGGGAGGGAAGCAGGGAAATGAAATGGGCTTGTCTCCGCTGAGCTTGGGCAACAGCTCAAAGTGTCTGTCTGAGACTCCCAGAGAAATATTGCACAATGATTTTGCTTGTTCCTGCTCGCAGCCTCCTGGCTCTCAGACAAGCAAGGCTCTACCTTCAACGGTTCTCTTTGTGGAGGTGAGGCAGCGTGACAGATTGAAACAAGCACATAGTTGTAAGATTTTTGCACAAGTTTCTATGGATCGTGGTTGTTCTATCCATAGAATGGCCCAGCTTAGATTTTTTTTAATCAGAAGTTGTATTTCAGTCTATAAAACAAATGCCCATCTCTGTCTTTTTAAAAAGATTTATTTTACTTTTTTATATTTATGTGTATGCATGTGTATCTCTTTGTGTATGTGCACATGCACACAGGTGCCAAAGGAGTCCAGAAGAGAGTCAGATCCTATGGAGCTGGAGTCATAGGCAGTTAGTTTTGAGAGACCTGACATGGGTGCTGGAAACCAAACTGGTCCTCTGCAGGAACAGTAAACACCCTTAACTGCTGAGCCATCTCTCCATCCCGCTGTGTCGCCAGTAGTCTAAATTTTAGAATAATAGCTTTTAGAGTCTAAAAGCTATTTGTGCAGACTCCCCACAGCTGGTGAAATCCCAGACAGGGCAGTGAGATCCCTGTGTGGAAACATCTTCCACTCGGCACAAGAGACAGAACGTTAGCCATTTTAACTCGTCATTTGCCCAACTCCATATGCTTCCGTCATCCCTGGTCACTTCAGGTCCTTCTGGTCTCTGAATGAGAGAGTTTAATTATCCCCAGAGCTGCTACATACTTTTCCTAGTAAAATATGGTGCATCCCATAATGATCACTCCACAGAACTCTTATCCACAGCGTACAGCAAGCCAAACTCCTAGGCACAGAGCAGAATGTAAATGTTAACAACCTTGTAGCTCATTGCTGTAAAAACTCCTTTATGAGTACCTAAATAACCAGTGATTTCTCAGAGCCCATAGCCTGAGCAATATCCCAGCTCCCACTCTCTGGGAATGTGAGAACATACAAGGCCCACTGATGTTCAGGGAGAGCCAGAGGACCTTATGACACGTGCCCACTACAAGGCTACACGGAAGGGAGGAGGCCCTTTCCTCCAGGTACTGACAGCCTTTCCTCATTGGTTGGTGTCAGGTACTGCTGGATGTCCAAACTCTTCAGTGCTGGTTCTTGTCTCCTCCTCACTGCCATCCTTGAAGTCTTCATGACCTGGCACTAAGTGGCAGCTGACTGGTCTTTAAATTTAGTGACTCTTCTCAACTCTTCCTGCAGCCTCTCCCTACCCATCTTGTCCAAGGCCTCTTGATTCCTGTCTCATATCTTGAGTCTGGCTTCCTGGACTCTACTGTGCTGCTTGGATTAGCTCCAGGCCTCACTCTCCCCTGCCTGTGCACACCAAATCCTCTTCCATGTGTATAGCTATCCAGCCCTTACTCGAGTATTACTGAGTCACAGGACTGACATATTCCGTGACTTTCATTCTCTGTTCCCTGACATTAGCACTAGGCAGGAAAGGTTCTTGTCTCATTTCCTTGCCACCAAGTCTGCACTGCGGTCAAGTCACCACGTACATTATGTTCTGTCCTTAGGTTCGAATCTCTGTCTTATCAGATACCTTTCTAAGTGTTCTGGTTGTTCCCTTTGGGAGAAAAAGGCTCTGCTTGTCTCACTGTGCAAACTGAGCTCCCAGGGGCTGGAGTCCAGTGGGAGTTCCAGTTCCTGACCCCCAAGACGCGTGGTCATGCTTGGCCAAGGTCAGACTATGGCTGCCAATATCACCTTCATGGCCTTAACTTTGAATCTTGGCTTCAACCTCTTGACTTGTCCATCTCTGGTCACAGTATTTTGTTTTCTGCATGGACTTTCTGCTGCCGTTTGTTTCTGGGTTTGTCTACCAGCCTACCACATGTCACTGATGAATACCAGGATATTCTTATAGCCTAGAAGCTTAACATAACATCGAGTTTCTTTATCATTTACATTATTTCAACAGTCTATTGCACAGCGAAGAAGGACTCACTCCTCCAGCTAGCGACCCCCTCATCTTCTAGGACCTTGAAATCCTCAATTGTTTCTTTCCAATGGCCAGTAGAGCGGGGAGGCAATGATGACTGAGATAGCAGAGGATACCTCAAGAAATCTTAGGGGTTGGCCAAGAAGTAGCATTGATTGCCTCTATTCTCATCACTGACTTGAACTAGTACCAAGGACTCCCCTGCTCCGCTCACCCCCCAGATGATTCAACCTTCTGAATTCCACAGGGAATAAAATGATCAGAGGAACATACAGCTTTGCCTCTGACACATAGAGAAGGTACCTGTTGTCTAAGGGACCTCTCCTCCTAGTTCAGCACGCCTCCCATCCCAGTTTTAGTCTGTCTAGGCCAGAAAGGTCCAGACACCCACGAAGAGACCTTAGAACAGTGGTTCTCAACCTGTGGGTCACATCCTCCTTGAGGGTCAAACAATCCTGTCACAGAGGTCAAATATCAGGCATTTTGCATATCATATATTTTCACTACAATTAATAACAATAGCAGAGTTACAGTTATGAAGTAGCATGAAATAATTATATGGTTGCTGTCATCATAGCAGGGAGAACTGTATTAAAGGGTCATAGCATTAGGAAGGTTGAGAATCACTGCCGTGGACGATGCGACGAGGGATATGGACCTGGGCTTGTGGGTCCCGTAAAGAAGGTCCCTAGGAAGTCCCTCAAGTCCTATATAATTTTACAAATCTGGCTCTTTCTGACAAGTGACAGCCTTTCGTGTCTTCCAAGAAATACACTTTTTTTTCTCTCTCCTGGGGACTTGTTCATAGAGGAGATACCCAAATGATAGATGCTCTGCAAATATCTAGATGCAAGAGAATAACATGGTGTGAAGAAAAATTGAGACCAAACAATGAAGATCGCCATGGAAACAATCTTTAGAACACACTAGAGGGGAGGAATCATTGCTAACATGGCTCTTACTTTGCAGATATCCAATCACCAAATTCAATTTCAGACCCTTCAGTCATGCAACCTTCAAAACACTGGGGTTGTTCTGAACACATAATCCATGCTGGTTCTCAGGAAAGTTTCCTTGTACCATCTAGTACTCATTAACGAGGATAACGTTGTCATTAAGAGACGTACTGCCTTCCCCCATTGGTTAATTGGAAATCAGTGAAAGGTCAGGTTAACATTAACATATTTAACAGCACAACTTTACTTAATTATTCCTCAAGTGCTTTTCATTTTGACAGAGTTGGAAGAACACAGAGGAGGGATATTTTAGTCAAAATGTAACCCGAAAAAATAAGAGGTTTGTATTTTGTACAGTGTGGAATGAAAAGAAGCTGGTCTTTATTACACAAAAGCAGTCTTTCTTTCTTTTTTGTCCTAATACATGTGAAAAAATTCTCCAGGTGTGGACACATTCCACCAATGGTAATGATTCCCGGTGATTATTTAAACCAAATCTCTGGGGGGTGCTGTATTTGTCACTTTTCTGTGACTGTAATAAAGCACCATGACCAAAAGCAACTTAAGGAAGGGCTTGTTTTAGCTTATGGTTCCAGAGGGATAAATTCCATCGTGTTAAGGAGAACATGGCCTAGTGGCAGGAGAAGGAAGCTGGCTGATTGCATTTTCTTCACTTACACATAGGGAGGGGAGAGAGGAGCAGGCAAGGCTAAAGCCATTTCCAGTGGCATACTTCCTTTTAGCAAAGATTCTCCTCCCAAAGGTTATATAACCTCCCTAAATACTACCAGAATTGGGAAAAGAGTTCACATACATAAACCTATGGGGGGCATTACATATTCAAACCACCACAGTTGCTAATGAACAGTTTGTCTCAAAGGCTTCTAAATATAAGTCAGAAAAAGGGCAGTGGCTATTTCAAGTGAGTCTTCAGTGAAAGAGGATCACCAGAGTCTGGATGTTGGACTCGAACCTTGTAGTGTCTGCCTACCCATAGTTCCCTGCTTACTAGCCTTCTGGGATTCTCACAGTGCTTGTCTATTCTCAGGTTCCAGACTTCTTGGAAAAGCTGTGTACCTTTCTCATGAGAAGGCAAAGCCATTCTGTCTTGTAGTTGGGGAATCGGGAGCTATGAGGTATGTGCCTTTGAAGATTTCCAGAAAGTGTCTATGCTCCTTTCCCTGCATTCCTTGGTCCAAGTCTTACAAACAGGGTCCCTCATGTCCTTGAAGGATTGTTTCCCAGATACCAAAGCCACAGATGTTCAAGTTCCTCATATAAAACTGAATAGTATAGATAAGTGTGAGCATCGTCCCGAGCACTTCATGCCTAGATGCCATGTAATGGGCAACAGGACATCCATACCATGCGAATAGGTGCCGTACAGGGAGTGAGAACAAGAGGAAAGAGTCTATTCACGTTCAGTATGGACCCAGATTTTTTCCATATGTTTTTGATCCAAGAATGGGTGTGGCCATGAATGCAGAATCAGGATACAGAGGGCCGATTATACATGATGACATGTATGGAGAAGAAAGACAATTTTTTGAAAACCTGAAACACAAGCCAAACTGTCTGTCCTCCCTCCCTCCCTCCNCCCTTCTTTCTTTCTTTCTGCAAATCCTGTCAAGCATGTGGTAGGCCCTAAGCATTCTCTCTGGTGCCAGGAGTGTTTCCACTGTATGCCTCCTACCCATCTCTAGGACTTGCCCTGCTTCCTACATTCAGCACCAGATCCTGCTATCCATTGCTCTCTGATCTGCACACCTGGGTTAGACGGCCAGTTCTTGGGAGTAGAACCTTTCCCTCTAGGAGAGAGGGAGAGGCTCTGGAGACTCAGAGGTAGACACAAGGTCACAAGTCTAGGAAATTGAGAACTTGGAAGCTTCTCAAAGGCCCCTCCCTGCTTTACAAAAGGAGTAAGGCAGCTGAAGAGGAGACTGTGACCAACAGGGCCCCAGAGAGATTTAGCCTGCAAGTTCTCTGTGCAGAGAACTCCAGGGTTGGAACTTTGGTAAGTCCTCACTCATGAGGGTTGGGTTTTCATGTTGGGGTGGGTTTTCCCATGATGCAGCTGCTTTGGATCATCTCTGCTCACCCGTACCCTTGGTAGTTATCCCAAGAAATACTCACTGGTTTTCCAAGCTGGATTTCAGCGCAATCATTAACTTTGGTCTGTGATGGGTTCCCTATCTGGAGTACGTGTGTGTGCGCGCGCGCGCGTGCGCGCGCAATATCTCCTGAAGAAAAGTGTGTGTCACACAACAACCTATTCTCAAGAAATTCATGTGAGTTGTTTGTAACTTGGTACAGATGGGAGTTGCCATGTTCCTCTTCTTAGAAGACTTAGCATTTTCCATCTTGTGTTCATTATGTCAAATGACTGCAGTCATCAATTTGCAGAGGAGTAGTTTCAAGGCAGAAGACTTTCTCCATAATCTTCACCCCAACATCTGTTGACCACCAACTTAGACTATAAATGAGGTTGGTCCTTCATTGGCTCCTTTTTGTGTGTGATCAAAACAGCAAATGGAATAGACGGACCTCACAAAAGCATGTTAGTATTGCTCTTAGATTGACAACTGATAGAAACTGACATCCTACTGCCTCCTACCTAAATCTTCTGACACCTTTTACATCACTGGATGAAGCATCATCTAATCTTAGCACATGCTTCCTTCTCTGTGCCAAAGTGCCCATCAGCCCCCTCCACTACACTTAGTTCCTATTCCTGCCTGAGACTTACCCTTGCTGTTATTTCTGCTCTGATGCTTCCTCTGATCCTCAAAGACTCATGGGGTTGGGATAGGTGCCCTGGCACCATCTCATAGAGCCCAGTAATTCCCTGGCATGTATCATAGCTGAGTTTCCTTATTTGTTTTGTGGCTGTATGCCCCAATGATGTCAGTCTTCATTTATGACGATGTATCAAACTCCTCTCTGAGTGTTGGGCTCATATAAACATCTGTGGGATATGTTCATGACCTGTCGTAGGATTTATGCTTCTAAGATATTCAATTACTTAAGTCAGAACATGGAGAGTTCCCTTCTATTGTTTACTGAAATTATTATCCATCTACTATCTTCTATTATCTACTGACTGCGCTGCCTCACTGAGAAGTTCCCTCTTGGTGAGGTTACACATCTTGGGTGAAATCTGTTCTTGGCGTCTGCCCTGTTGTCTCATTCTTGGGGTGTCCCTACTTCACACCAACTTGTGAGATCACACTGGTGATAAAGTCAGGTCACTGCTAGGCTTTAAAGTTTCTGGTGTCTTGGATTTGGCTTTGAATCAAGCTCAGACCATGACTACCTTCACATCTGTCTGCAACCGGATTCTGACCTGTGCTCTGGTATTTATTATTCTCCATAGGCTCATTTGTCCTTTTTTGTGAACTTGAAGATTTTGTCTGTAGTATTTATTCCACCAAGAAGCACCCATACCCACACCTTTCTGTGAATCAAGCTTCAACCCACCCCAGGAGCTACCCATTTTCACTATATAATGGTTCTTGGCCACCTGTTAGAACTTTTTCAGACACTGATCTACAATTGGCTTAAGATAAAAACAAAAGACTGGGTGGGATGTAGCTCAGTCATACAGCGCTTATGTAACACCCACAAAGCCCTTGTTCTGAACCCCAGCACCCCGTATAGCAGATATGATGATGCAAACCTGTAATCCCAGCATTCCAGAGGTGAAGGCAGGAAGGTCAGGAGTTCAAGGTGAACCTTACTAAGCGGGAGGTACTATATGTGTGATTCTCATCTTAGCCGTGTGGCTCCCCCTGACAAAGATTGAAATAGTCTTTCTGTTTCTTCCAGTAACAGTGTCCTGATCATCAGTCTGGGAACCATTCTTTCATGCAGTCTGTAAGGCTGGCCCACCATGGTCTTCAGGAGTGGAAGTTTTTGTCTCCTATGGGAAAGCCCTCCGTCTATGCTTTTCTTTCTTCTGCTTCTGCAGCAACTGTGTTGACTTTGTTGTGGTTTTGTTTGTTTTTCTTCCCCACCCCCATTCTTCATGATGCCCTACCCTTAGTTATTTGTTGTTTATATTTGACAGTAGCGGTTGAAGGAAGAGTGGAGAACAAAGTTTTACACGCACACACCCCCACTCCAGGATCTTGTGGTTCAGATAATTAACTTTTGTTCTCATTGCTAAAAGCAATAGACTGTCTACCATACATTTGAGCCATGGAGATGTGTATGTATTCAAATGCATTTTCTTAGCTATAAGCTAACTGCTAATAGGTTTATAAATGATCTGTATGTATGACCTATCTATATGTATCTTATATGTGTAAAATGCAGTTTATTATGCATGTATATAACTTGGCTAAATGATTTTCTTTTTATAAATGATTTTTCTCATTAAAATTAGATATATTTAATTACTGTGGGGGAGGTAGTTCATGCTAAGCACATGTTTGGAGGTCAGAGGACAATTTTGTGGACTCAGTTTTCTCCTTCCACCATGCAGGTCCTGGGGATTGAACCTGGGTCATCATGCTTGGTAGCAAGCCTTGATATGCTGAGCCATCTTGCCCTTATTTTTAACTAGGTAGAGAAACTACTTACTGAATTTCAATTCATCATGTTACGACTTCAGAGACATACTATCATATTCAGAAGTAATCTCAATCTTCTTGCTGTCAAACAAGGCCCTTTCTTATATAAGGACACTTCATGTCCTTAAAAATGTCACTTTTCTTTTGATAGGGGCCCTATAGATAGAGCTATCAAGTTTTTATTCTGAGCTAATCAGGATGGGTAAGAGAATGCTTTCCCCCTCTGTATTTATGGAAACATATACTTTCCACAAGATTGGCTGAAAGTGGTGGGTTTGTCAAATGAACTAAGAGGCAAAGGTTCCCCTACTGCTCAAGACCTGCTATTAACTGCTCCAAATGGTTCCATGCTCAATGCTCTCTCTTGCCATAATGCTCTTAAGAGCTGGGACTTTAAAGCACCAAATCTTTGTTTCCATTAGGAAAGGATTTCTTCTGCTTCCTATGGGTGTAGAAACCCTTGCATTTTATTTGCAGTGAGTTGTGGCTGCTGCTCCATTGTCCTTGCTCCGTAGGTGTCTGATGCTGTGGGAAGGTAGATTTCTGTGCAGGGGTAGGAACGGATTGAACTACTCATAATAATTGCAATAACTACAGATTTGCTACATAATAAATGATCCTGAATAAAGAGTTTTCAAACCACAGACATGCATTATCTCACATAGTCTATATGGGAACCAGGAGACTTTCTCTAGGTGGTTCTGGATCAACACTTCTCATGAGGTTGTCTATGTTTGGAATCAACTAAAAGTCAAACAGATGGGCACATATGTAAAGGATTTTCTATATTGGATTGTTTTCTTTTGTTTTGTGGCAGGGTCTCATTATGTGGCTGTCCTGTGTAGTTCGGGCTGACCTCAAACTCAGACATCTGTCTGCCTTTGCTTCCTGTGTACTGGGATTAAAGGTGTGCACCACCACACTTGACTTTTGATTGGATCATTTGAGATGGGAAGACCCACCCTAAATCTGGACCACATGTTCTGGTGGCAGCCTACATGAAAGGGCATGGAAGAAGGGAGCTTTTGCTTTTTGCCTGTTTGCTCTCACTCTTAACGGCAAGTTCATCTATCCTGATGTTGAGGCATTCCTTTTCTGGTATTATTAGAACACATTTCTTAGGGATCCCATTTTTAGGGATTCTGAAGAGCAGCTGAAACATCTACCATGGACTGAACAACTACCAGATTCTTGACCTTTCCATCAGGATGGGCTACTGTTGGGCTAACCAGACCACAACCTGTAAACAATTCCATATGTGTGTATACATATGTATATGAATATATAATATATATTCTATATTAATATAGTACTTAAAGATTCATTTTGTGGGGCTGGGCTGGGATCACCAAGATGGCTCACTCACACAGGTGTTTCATGGAGACCAGGTCTATTGCCATGTATACACCTGTTTGCAGGTCCTTATGCAATTGGTTCCTCAGAGTGTATGATGAAAGGAGAGATCAAGGGAGAAGCTGCAGTGCTTATGAGAATCTGGTTCCAGAAGTCCCAGTCTCTCATTCCTGACATAGTTTGCTAGCAGTGAGCCAGTAGGTGCCCCTCATGCAGAGGGGAAGGGTGGCAAGCTCCATTTCTTGGCAGGAGGTGCATGAAGTCTATCATGGACCTTTAAAAGCCATCACCAGACTGTTGATATTTCCCCCTTCGAGCCTTATCTTCGACAATGACCACACAAAGAGCAACAAAACGTAGTCAAAGATGTAGTCAGGGGTCAGTATATAGGGAGGTGGATATCGGGGCAATTCATACAGGACTTCAGCTCTCCAACCTAACTAAATAACTGTTCTCGAAAACTCTAAAAGAGCAGAAGTTGGCTCTAACTGGATTTCTTTTTCCAACTTAAAGAAGTGTTCGATTTTATTTTTATGTTCATGAATGTTTTGCTTGCACATGCATGTAGTACCCATGGAAGCCAGAAAATGGCATTGGATCCCATGGAACTGGAGCTGCAGGAGGTCGCAAGCCTCCCTATGGGTGCTGGGAACGGAACTCAGGTTCTCTGCAAGAACAGCAAGTGCTTTTTATAGGTGACTCATCTCTTCCAGCTTTTTGAGAACTACTGTCTTGTGTAGCCCTTATGAAGATGAGGTTGGCCAGTATGTAGCTATTGCCAGGGTTTGCTCAGGGCAAGATACCAGTAAGACATCCCTACCAACAGGGATAGAACTGTTCAGTTGTAGTCATCCAGACTAATAGGCCAGAATGCAGGCTGCAGATGGTAAAACTCAGGAAGAAACAGGCTGGTTCTCTTCTATTGCTAGTTGGCAAAAAAAAAAAAAGTCACAGATGATGATGATAAGGCTACGGAGCAGACCCCAGTGCCAAGATCAAACCAGTGCCAAAGCCACCTGCTAAAAATCACCTCAGCATCACTGCCAAGCAGTAGAACCCTTCCATGGAATTCTCTGCTTTGATCCCTAAAACAGAGACCAAGGTGGCTCTGGTCCCTCTGTGGCTCTAAGAGCAAAACAGAAGGAAGGAAACTCTTGGTAGCAGATGGAGGGGTTGTGGGAACAGAGATGACTGTCAGGTCACAGACTGATGCACCATACAACAAAGACAGATGGTGAGAGAGATGCCCAGTCTACAATGGCTTATTGCCTTTTCAGCACACACCCCGGTGTGTGCCCTTTGCACACAGCCTCTTCAGGGGCTTCTGACTTCCAACACATTTTTTATTTAGATGTCAAGCACAAAGTAAGTGCTCTGAGCTTGGATGCTCCGCTGGCTGAGAGCACTTCATCTCTGTTCAATTTTTCACCAGATTTCTGATACACTAATGATTAAGAGGAGCACTGGAGTGACACAATCCATGGAACCGGGCATTGGAGAGAAGAGGGCCCATATGGATGTGAAGTCAAGGGTGCAGTTTTTGCTTTAGTACATTCCTGCCTCTAAGACAGCAGTGCAAGGGCCAAGTTCGAAGAAGCATAGAAATACGGACTTATTCTTCAAGATCTAAACTGGCAGGACCCATCACTCCTAAGAGACTCATTGGGTCTGCAAATCCTCTCTTTAAACGATTGTGCACCAGCCCTCCTACATAATGAGCAGGGATCTGTTAAGCAGAGAGCTGTGTGCTCATAGAGCTATTTAGTTAGCTTCACTGTGACAGACTTTCCTCCAAGTACTCAGAAGACAGAATTCCCCACCCAAATGGCTCTGAGCCCACTTCCAAGGTCCATGTGGGCTTCCCCCTAGATCCTGAGGTGTGCATCCTTAGGCTCTTTTCTTGGCTTTAAAATTGATTTGTGAGTGTATGCACACACATGTACCATGGCACATGTGTGGAGGTCAGAGCACAGCTCTCAGGAGTCACTGTTCTCCTTCTATCCTAGGTTCCAGAAGGTGCTTTTCATGTGCCAGAGTCATCTTGCTGGCTCCCTCCCTGGACTTTCGCAGTGCTTGTCAAATGACTGCTTTAGAGGGGGCAAAGTGGGAACGAAGCTTGGCGATGGGAGTCCAAGAGGCCATAGAGTGGTAGTTACGTCGAAATGTGGGCCTGGATTGGTGTATTGGTTCCTTTACATACTGTTGAAGTAAGATCCCGGAGAAAGGAAGGGTTTATGCTGACTCACACAGGCTACAGTCCATTATGGCTGGGAGTGATGGAGGCAGGAGCTTGAGTTACTGGGCCACATTGCAATCAGTTTGGAAGCAAAGAGAGATGAATGCTTGTGCTCAGTTGCCTTTCTTCCTACACGCAGTCTGGGAATCCACCCCATGTAGTGGTGCCACCCGCATTTAGGTTGGGCTTCCCCATCTCAGTTGGTCCAATTTCAATCAATCCTCACAGACGTGCCCATATGCCTCTCCAGTGCTTCTGGGGCCTATTAGGTTGATAATGTTAATTATCACAATGGGCTAGGATGCACTGGGAGGAAGGCTTCTCTGTATTCTCTCTCTTTAGTCTGCCTGGTTCCAGCAGGGAGCTCACCCTGTAAACAGGATTTTGAATCCCAACCTGGCCATCCAAGATATTTACTAAGTATATTTGTTAAGGCAAAAGGGTATGCCGTTTTAAAATTTCACAGTACGTTAGCTTGTTTTATGTTTTTTTATATATGTAGACATTAGGTAGGAGTGCTTCCATGCCTAGCTTCCTCAGAGCTCCTATACATATTGGGATAGGTTCAAGTTTTCCATTTAACTCCAAATCAGCTCCAATTACCATGGCTTGGTAGCCTTTCACTGTCTGGCCTCTTTCTGATCTTCTCCCTCTCCCCCGCCTACGAATCTATATACTGAATTGTCCAACTTGCAGCCAGGCTCAGCTCAAGTGCTTTTATCTTTATTCTGGTTCATATTATTTTTCTCTGAAAGGCTTCCATTTCTGCCTCTCATTTATAAAGGCCAACCTACTATTTCACCACCCAGCTCAAGCTTCACAGCCGCCTCTCTCCCCTCTGGATTTTCTCACAGCTTTTTTCTGAACCAATTTGTGGTTCTCAGAGTGTGCAGTGGTGTGTGGACATTTTTCTTATTATGCACAAGGTGTGGGATAAGATAAGGGGCCATCAATATTCAACCATTTTCAAACTGGGAAAGAGGACTTTTTTTTAAAGTTAGCTATAAAATTAAAAGAGCACAGGCAGATACTAAAGTAAGATACCCTTAGCCTTGTCAGTGTGCTTTCAGAGAGGCCATTGGGGAAAATGTCCCATCAAATAGATCATTTGTCTATTATAGGAAAGAGGTCTTTTGAAACTGAGAGAGCAGCAGATTGTGTGGGCAAAAGCAGCACTGGAGTGGGGGAAATAAGCAGTGAGAAAGTGGAGATCACAAATCCACTTTAACGTCCTCAGGGACTGGGATTCTTGGAAGGATAAGGCAGCTGGAGTGGGTAGGACAGGTGGGGCAGTCTTGTTCTGTTCAAAGAATAGGAGCTACTGAGTGTGTTTGGGGAAGGAAGGAGTCAGACACTGGTAATGGGGGAAGCTGATCAAACAGTCTAGGCCTGGCTGAGATCCAGTGTACAACGGCGGGGTTAACCTTGAGAAAGAGTTAGGGTACTTTTTACTGTGGACAAGGGAGGCTAGGGGAAGATGAGGGCTACAGGGTAGGCATAATAGCGAGAGAAGGGCTTAAGTGTGAGAGGAATGGCTGCCACCATAAAGGAAGGCTAGGGAAGCCCAATTTCTGAGGCCAGTCCTGATAGCAGCACAGTTTCCATCCATTCCTTTCACATTTATTCAATGTCCCACCTGTGCCAAACACTGCTGGGCCTTAGGTCCGCAGAGATACATGTTGTCATGTAATTTGGGGATTTGTTAGGTTAGCACTCCAGTGAGATTTCGTTTCTTCTCTTGTAGAAGACTTTAAGTATAACGCACAAATGAATGAATGGAACGAGTCCTTTGTTAGACGAAATGTACTGGGTTGGAGCTTAAAGCATCCATGGTAATGTCGCCTTGTTTGAGGTAAAAAAAGGTGAGAGGCCGAAATGAGGGAGTCTACATGAAAGGGGGAGACAGACGAGGGTAAACTGAGGCTGTAAGTCTTCAGGCTGATAGATGGGACTTCCCTGTTTACTTCAGATAGCCGTGTAAACAAAGGTAACAGAGCCTTAGTTTACCAGCATTAAACACAGCTTTTCCGCTAAAGCAGGACGCTCTACGGCAGCCGAGCAGGTCCAAACTTAACCCAAACCGTGTCACCTAAACTACCTTGCAAACAATCGCCCAGATCTCGAGACTTCTTCAGGTCAGCAACACCTTTGCCCGCTTGTTATTGATGAGAGGCGGGGAGAACCACCTTTCCTCTTTTGCAATTGGTCGCAGTAAGCTTTGAGTCACGCCTCCCGCGCTGCCATCTCTGACAGGCTACTGGGACTGTCACTCAAAGAATCTCCGCCTCTCAACATAGGCCCGCCCTTCAATATGGCCCCGCCCCGTGATGGCCCCGCCTCCTGCATAGCTGCTAACAGGCTTCCGGGGCTGTCATTCGAGGAGTCTCCGCCCCTCCATGGCCTCGCCCCTCACCGTGGCTGGGATCTCGCGTGA
>LOEQ01002866.1:229882-244204 GCA_001685075.1 Bramus lutescens | reverse complement strand
CTGGTCTACAAGAGCTAGTTCCAGGACAGGCTCCAAAGCTAAAGAGAAACTCTGTCTCAAAAAACTAACAAACAAGCAAATAATAATAATAAGTGTAATTTTGCTACTGTTATGAATCATAATGTAAAAATCTGATATGCGACCTCAACCACAGGTTGAGAACTACTGTTCTAGTTCTTAGTGCAGGAATGATTTCTAGTGGCTAGCTTAATGAATTTTTATACATGTAATGTCCAATCAAGTAAAGATACTGAACATTTATGACATCATAAACTTTTTCATTCTCTTTCTTAGTACTTTCCAAAGATAATTTACCTTTCTCATCACCATCAGTCTAAATTGGATTTTCTCTTGAACCACAAAAAAAAAAGGAAGCAAGTTTTTTTAATGGTTTTCTTTATTCAGCCAGTTAGCAACAGTTTATTTTTGTTCATTGCTGTATATTGTTCCTTTGTTTGTGTACATATGTACCTATTCTGTTGTTGGATATTTGGACTGTTGGCAGTCCTTAGCTTTTAGAAAAACAGCTACTAAAAACAGTTTTGTACATGTGTTTTTAATGGGCATGTAGATTCATTCCTTGCCTATAACCAGGAGATACTTTCAATATACTTGTCACACAAGCACCCATAGAGTATACATACAAGGTTCTGAGCTGCAGAAGCTTTTTATAGGTCTCTAGATTAGCAATGAAGTATTTGTAGTAGGTCGCTTCTCTGCATGATATCCTCCAGAGTCCAGATGGTGATCTGCCTAGAAGAAGGCAAGTCTATTTGGGCCTCTATCTTTTGCCTTCGTCTCAGCACCTCCACCCTGATTTATAGGATAGGAAAAAGAGGCATGAGCATATTCCCATTGGAGTGTTCTGGAAGGATGCCGATTTCTATGCTGCCTGAATTGAATATTAGTTTTTAAAAACGCTTTTAATTTGATAAACAGAAGATTTTACTTTGTATTTCTTTGATAATAATGAAATTGAACATCATAAATTGATTTTCTTTCTTTTTCTTTTCTTTTTTTTTTTTCGGACGGCTTTCTCTGTGTAGCCCTAATTGTCTTGGAACTTGCTCTGTTAGACTAGGCTGGCTATGAACTCACAGAGATCCACCTGCCTCTGCCTCCTGAGTGCTGGAATTAAAGGCATGCACCACCACTGCCCAGCCATAAATTGACTTTTAAAAGAACAATTAAATGTTAAAATAGTTACAAGAAAGATTTTAAAAAGAATTCCTCATGCATTGTCTTAGGGGATATTTCAAACTAGAAAGCTCATTGTGTGACCCAGGCCGGCCTCCAACTCATAGATCTGTCTGACCCTACCCAGATAAAAGTGTGTACCATCACTTCTGGCTCATTTTCCCCTAAAATAGAGAAAATTATTGAATGGTTATCACAAAATCATAAAATTTCAAAGGCCTAAGTCTCAGATGCAGTCACTATTATCTTGTTTTTGTGTGTACTTCTACAGATAGTAGATGTTTATGTGTATGCATCCATTCCCCAGGATGCTCAAGGATTAATTATGTTTGCACCACAGATACCACTATGAATAATGAATTGTATACAGAGTTGTATAGTGCCCAAATTGTCTTGTCTAGGCTACTTATTAGCACCTAATATAATATAAAAGCTATACAAAAAGGTATTAGATTTTATTGTTTGGGAAATAATGATTAGAAAAAAGTCTGTACATGTTCATTCGGTGCATGGTTCTCCCCAGTACTTCCAACCTTGTGTTGGCTGAATCTTCAGTGTGAACCAGTAGATGTGGAACACTATGTRTGTAATGTCTGTGTGTTAGTATGTGCATATAAGTGTGTATGTATGTAACATGTGCCCACACATATGTGTATAGACTGAATGTGCATATGTGTGCATATATATATGCCAGAATATGAGATGAATTTTAGAGAACATTCATCTAAAATACTGTCTGGTTTAGATGTGGTATAGTATATCATATTGTGTACTAAAAATTAGAAAGGGTCTAAAAATGATTAGTATTTGGCTAGTGGCCCAGAAGGAAGAAAAGCAGGGTCTGGCAGCATTTGGCAGTAATTTTCTATAAGACAAGTGGCCTTAGCTCTTTTTACTATTAGATCAATTCCTTGACAGTAGCACTTCTGTTTATAGTACCGATTCTGTAGTACTATTCTTAGAAGGAAAGCCAATTTTAAAAAGTTAGACAGTTGATATCTAAAAGAAATTATATAAAGTACAAAAGCTATTCAGAAGAACATTTAGAGAGAAAACTCTATATTAGACATTTTAGTATTTCTTTGCTTGTAGTTAAGTTTTAGCAGAATTTTCATGATATTCTTAGTTAATAGTGAGAGTTTGAGGTAGAAAAATTGCAAATAAAAGCCATCATTTTCCTAAACTCTTATTTGCCTAATTGAAAAGCTAATCAGCCTTGGTATAAATATTTTAAAGTATGTATCTCTATAAGATTTTCATGCTAGTAATATAGTAGTAATTTTGTATCATACATCAAAGATTGTTTTAAGCTCGACTTAAATGTGATTGCTGAATAAGTGGTTTGAGCAGTAAGAGTCAGATGGGGAATGAAGAGATGGCTTAACAATTAAGAGTGCTTGCAAAGGACCTGAATTCAGTTCCCAGCACCCATGACAGGTGGCTTACAACTAACTCCAGCTCCAGAAAATCTGATACCCTTTTATGGCCTTTTATGGACACTTAGACACACATGCATATATCCCCACACAGACACACTAAAAAATAATAAATAATAAAATATGCCTTTTATAAAAGAGTTTTAATTGGATTCTAGAGTGTTTTGATAGTTTAGGGAGAATATACTTGCTTTGTCAGTAAGTTTTTTTTAAGTCCTATTTATAAAAATATAATTTGGGGATGATTTATTTATTGAAAACTATCTTGTGTGACTCAAGATCAGTAGGGATAATATCAGGTGTCCTGTTTACTGGAATTCATATGTCCTGTTCAAAATGGATAATAAAGTGGTGGGGCCTCTGAAGGAATTTATACCTAATAGAAATTTGTAAAATTTGGGGGAGTTTTACAAAAAGAATTTGTTAGAGGTAGAAAATGTTCATACAGTTTTTTAATGTTCGATTTTTGTTGTTGTTGTTTTGAGACACAGTTTCTCAGTGTTGCCTTGGCTCTTCTGGAACTCATTGTGTAAACCAGGTTGGCTTCAAACTCAGAAATCTGCCTCTGAGTGCTGAAATTAAAGGCGTGAGCCACTACTGCCCAGCATTAGTGTTCTATTTTGAAACTATATGTTTTTTAAAATTGAACAGTGTAGAGAATTCCTTTTGCCATATACCCACTACTTGGCATCCCCTAAAGCTAGCAACTTATTTGTATATTTATCAAAACCAAGAAACACTAAAGGGAGTGGAAACATGAAGATCTCTGGGGCTCCATGGTTGCCACTCTAGTCAGAGGGAGACATAAGCTTCAGGTTCAGTAAGAAATACTGTTCCAAAGGAACAAGGCAGAAAGTGTTAGAAGACAACACCAGGAGCCCTCCTCTGACATCAACATTCACACACAGGTATGTACACCAGTGTGCATATGCCACACTCACACATACATACACAAATGAAATAGCAGCACATTTTTAGTGACATGCCTTAAGATGCTTTCCTCACCTATACAGGGTTGGTTTTTTTTTTTTTGCAATGTCTGTCTTTCAGAATTAGAGTACTAGTTCATATACAGAATCAGGATCCTCATCTAATCATATTTTTAATAATTTGAACAACAGCCTGTATTTAAGAAAATATTTGAAACATTTGAATTTGATGCATAGGTTTTTGACAAAGGCTGTGCTCTACAGTTAAGGACTTTAAAGACTTCACAGATACAGAGTAGGAGATTTAGAGGGCAAACACCAGCGCTTTTGTTTCTGTCGTCTACCTACCTACTTATCTATCTATTTTAAGCAAAAAAAAAAAGTGTTTCTAACTTGAGTGTGACTTCTTATTTGTCTGAAGGTAATGTGTCTGTGGTTTAACTGTCTGCAAAGCTAACATCTACTTCAACTCCATTGATTTGCCTGTTGTCTAGAACATATTTATTATCATTTTCTTTTTTGCATTAGCTTAGGTTTTTAATTCTCTTTGCCATATTTTAAAGAGGACATTAGTGATTTATTTGGAGAACAATCATAAAGGAAATATGTCTTGAAACAGATGCTTGGAAAGTAATCAAGATGTTTCATGTTGTTCATCCAAGAAGAAAGACTTCAGTGGGATAGTGGTAATGCTTTTTAATTTGGGTACTTGGATGATGTCTAAGGTGCTTCCTGACTCAAGTCTGTAATTTTGTGAAACATACAAACTTGAATGGTACTCAGAGGATTAAACATACCTTGCATTCCCAGAGGAGGTAAGTAGGGACAAGAATGAAGGTTAGAGGGGGTAGATGGGGTTTTGCTTCATAATGAAGACCTTCTCAGTAGTTTAAGTGAAAGTAAAGAACTCTTTTCTTCATGTGCATTAAAACACCTGCTGCATAGTGCTTGCTCCTTTAAGGGGCTTTCCAGTTCCAACGTGGTTTTGTAATTATTGTTATTTTAAAAATTTCTTTATCAACTATAGTGCCAGTTGCCAAAACTTTCTCTTAGGCACTTACTTTTATTTACTTGTAACATTTATGAATTTATCTAATGTCACATATTAATAGGGAAATCTATACTTATCAGTCTCAGAAATTAGGCCTTATGGTTTGTTAACTATTATATTAAAAAGAAATGCGATCCTCCTGCTTCCACCTCCTTAATAGCTGTGATTAAGGTCTGTGCTACCAGACTTAGTTCATCCCTATATTCTTAATATTATCCTCCCACAATTAAAATTTTTGATTACATTTACTTATTGTGTAGGAGTCGTGTGTGGGTTGTGGGGGTATCCATGTACACACTGTGGGGGTGTTCAGAAGACAACCTTTAGGAGTTGGTTCTCTCCTTCCACCTTGTGTGTTGTCAGGGGCTTCGTTGTAAGCACTTTCCCTGTTGAGCAGCCTTCCTCATTTTTGATTGTTTCTCTGTGCATGCCAGTGTCTTTGTCTTTTGTTTTTTTTTTAACCTTGTCATACTAGTATAAACAAATAATTTAGTGAAAAAGATAGAATGTATTTTCGTGTGTTTGAGAAATATCTCTATAATTGAGCTGTAGTGGAAGTTAGTTTACAGTCATCAGTTGATCCTCTACTCCCTGTAAATTCTTTATCATGCTTAATGGGGAGTCACCATTTAGCTTGCCTTAAAATCAAACCACTATTGTCATCTATTTCCATTGACTTTTACTCAGGGAAAGCATGGGACAAGTATAAGAGAACTCTTTGCCTTCAGTGATTCTAGTGACTTCCACTATGAGAAGATTTTGTTGCTACTTCATCTGGGGTGGAAGTGGGGTGGGGTTGGGGGGTGTGTGTGTCAGGTATCCCTGCAATGCAAATTGCTATTCTTCAGTTACTATTTTACTTAAAATTTAAAAATAAAATATCTTGTGTGAATTTGCTGAGCACACATAGACTAGAAAAATATCAGAACTAGGTGTATAATGTTGTGTTATACTATCATGTAACACTGTATTCATTTGCTCATATTTTAGCATATATTAACATAATTGTACTAATTACAGCTGGGTGATTCAGTCACTGGAAAAGCCAAATATGGCATAAGGTTATATTTTCATCACCACATACATTATTATATCTTAATGGGAGTTAAATACTAGTGTGATCTGGTAGTTTTCCAGGAAACTTCTTTTAAAGTCCTTTTTCACACTGCAATATAGACTACAAATAAAAGCTGTTTTTACATTGCTGATCTGCTGCTGCTGCTGCTTCTCCTTTTCCTCCTCTTCCTTCTTTCTTCTTCCTCCTCCCTCCTTCCTGCACCAAACAGCAGACACCGGTGCAGTGGAAGGGCCCAGAGAACAGGGTAGTTGAGGAGGAAGGATCTTCTGGTGTTCCATGGAGGATTTGGCGGTAGTCTTAGGGCTGTTGCCATGGGGCTCATGGAGGTAAAGCTGAAGACAAAGAGTGGATCCTGGTCACCAAGCTGGTCCACTTGGTTAATGACATGAAGATCAACTCCCTGGAGGAGATCTACCTGTTCTCCCTGCCCATTAAGGAATCTGAGATTATTGAATTTCCCCCACCCCTGGGCACGTCCCTAAAGGATGAGGTTCTAAAGATCATGCCAGTGCAGAAGCCAACTTGGGCTGGCTCGTGGACTAGGTTCAAGGCTTTTCTCGCTATTGAGTACTTAAATGGTCATGTTGGTCTTGGTGTTAGTTAAAAGAGGTAGCCACTGCCATCTGAGAGGCCATCATCTTGGCCAAGCCTTCTGTTGTCCCTGTGTGGACATACTACTGGGGGAACAAATTGGCAAGCCCCACACGGTTCCTTGCAGAGTGACAGGCCAGTGTGGCTGTGTTGGTACATGCCATCCCTGCCCCCAAAGGCACTGGAATAATCTCTCTTGTGTGTAAGAAGCTATTGATGATGACCAGTATTTATGACTGCTACACATTAGCCAGGGGCTGCACTGCCACCCTCGGCAACTTTGTCAAGGCCACCTTTGTTGCCATCTCTAAGACCTACAGCTACCTGACCCCCAACATCTGGAAAGAGACTGTGTTCACCAAGTCTCCTTAACAGGAATTCACTGACCACCTTGTAAAAACCCATGGCAGAGTCTCTGTTCAGAGGACCAAGGTTCCAGCTATGACCACCAAATAAGGGTTTTTATATGATAAAAATAAAGTGAATTAAGCCTTTAAAAAACATAAAACAGCTATCACTACATAAATTTATTGTTAAGTACACATAATTTTAACTTCTAAAGTCAGCCAGTGATTTTAAAGGTATACCATTAAGTTGTCTTTATTATCACAGAACCCTGTTGCCTATTATTTAATACTTTAACAGTGTCTAATACGTAGCAGATGCCACATGCTGTATTAGTGAGTTTATCAGTGACTGACTAAAGCCATGTGGAGACACCAAAGATCTAAGATAGAAGAATTGGGTAATCGTAATTTCTCCATCTCTGCAGTAAGTTTATTTCTCTGTTTTGTCTCAGCATGCCATGTTTGCCCAAACCAGAAAGTTGTTCGGGTTGGCTTCCAAGATTTAGCTGAAAATGATAAGAATGTTACTTTCACCCAATGGTGGTGACACATTCCTTAAATCCCAGTACTTGGGAGTCAGAGGCAGGTGAATTGAAGTTCGAGTCCAGCCTGGTCTACAAAGTAAGTTCCAGGATGGCCAGGGCTACACAGAGAAATCCTGTCTCTAAAAACAACAAGAAGAATAGAAATAAAAATTTAAAAAGTTAGTTTCTGGGGCTGGAGAGATGGCTCAGTGTTTATGAGCACTGGCTGTTTTTCCTGAGGTCCTGAGTTCATTTCCCAGCACTCACATGGTAACTCACAACCATCTGTAACTGTCATCTCATGTGACACTCCGGGTCCCTTTTCTGATTTTCAGACATACATGCAAACAAAACACCTATATACATAAAATACATAGACAAAAGAGTACTTGTTTCTGAGAGTCAAAATACTCCTTGTCAAATTGAACTATGACAATGAGAGAAGTGGGTTTCAAAGCAGAATCAGAAGCAGTGTTTGACATTTGCTTGTGCTATATATGGTGAACATAAATGAGGTCAATGAAATGAAGTACCACTTTATTTACTACATCAAGAAAATATATTAGAGTACACCTGCTTTTTTAATAACTTCACTGAGGAATAGTTGGCATATAATAAATTGCACGTATTTAAAGCATACAATTTAATAAATTTTTTTCAGAGCTATCTCTGAGTATTGGAAACCTTTGTATTCAGGGTTGTAAATAAACCTACCATCTCCAAAAATGTCTAGATGTAATCCTTCTGTTATGTCTCTTCATGTACCCATATCCCACCAACTCAGATCACTGGCCTGCCTTTGGTCAGTAAGTAGTTTTGCATTTTCTCCAGTTTTATATGAATGTAATCAGTCAGATACCATGTAATTTGGGGAAGAGAAATCTGTCTCTTATTTTATTTGATATAATTACTTTTAAATTCTCTGTTGTCTGCCTCATTGATTTCTTCTGGTACTGATGTTTGTCTCATTATGTTGCATGGTCTGGCACCGTGTAGCCCAAGTTGGACTCACAATCTCCTTATAGCAGCCCAAACTAGTATTATAGGGGTGTATCTTAGGGTTTCTTTTGCTGTCATGAAAAACCAAAGCAACTTGGGAAGGAAATAATTTATTTAATCCTACAACTTGTAAGCCATTATGAAGGGACATCAGGGTAGAAACTCAGGCAGGATAGGAACTGATACAGAGACCACGGAGGGTTGCTGATTACTGGCTTACTTAGCCTGCTTTTTTTTTTTTTAATAACACCTAGCTAGTACTATCAGCCCAGGAGTGAGTGGTATTGTCCACAGTCAGCTGGGCCTTCCCAATCCAGAAAATGAAGAAGTTTCTCAAGAGGCAATCTGGTAGAGACATTTTCCCAATTGAGGTTCCCTCTTCTAAAATTATTCTGTCTTTTGTCAAATTGACATAAAACTAGTCAGCACAAGGTGCATCATTGTGTTACTGTGTTTAAATTGTTGAATAGTAAATTTTTGTGATACATAAACACCAAAATGTTTAATCATTTATTTGCTGACTTGGGAGTTCTTTAAAACTTATAAATATAGCTATTATGAATAGTAGTATATCAATCTAATATGGATAAAGTTTTCAATTTTTTTCTTAGATAAATACTTAGTACAAATGGCTGAAGTCCACAGTACATATATGTTTTAACTTTGTGGAGGAGTAGCCTTATTATAAAATGCCAGTTTTTCTGCTACTGCAGAGATAGCTTATAAATTTATAAATTAATGAATAAACAAAAAACCAATAGAAAAATGGCAGAAACCATAAACGTGCATGTCATGTTAAAAGAAATACAAATGATTTAAATATAGGAAAAGTTTCCTAGAAAGCTAAGACTTTTTAGGAAAGCATTCGTTCTCTGTCTCTCTCTGTGTGTGTTTGTCTGTCTGTGATGTATGTGTTGTTTGTGTATTGTCTATGTACAGGTTAGAAAACAGCTTGTAGACATTGGCTACCTCTTTATGGATTCTAGAGATTGAAATCAGGTCATTAGACTTGGTGGCAAGCACCTTTATGCACTGAGTCATCACACCAGCTGAAAGCTAAAAAGCCTTAAGATACTGTTTTTCATGTTTAGACATCAAGATAAGAACGCTTGGGTTTGTACATTTTCTCACTTGAAGTGTAATCTTAAATATCGAGTTTTTAAAAACTGCTTTGTGGTTTCGTGAATAAAATTAAAACGTATTAATTCTTCCTCAAAGGAATGTTATGAGAATTAGATGAGTTATACAGGAAGCTCTCACAACAATCCTTGACACACATAAGTGCTCTTTGAAAGAAATTATTCTGAACCAGGCAAGGTGGCACATGTCTATAATCCCCGCCCTCAGGCTGCTGAGAGGATTGCGATATGGAGGCTGGTTTTTGCTACAGAGTGAGGCCTGGTTGCAGAGAGCGCAAACCAAACCAAGAAAACAAAACAGGTAATTTCTGTTATCAAAGTACAGATTTAAACAAGGGCAATTTTCACTTACCAGATTGACAAAGATTAAGCAGTATGACAAGGATGTATAGAATTCTTATTCTGTACCATGGGCAGGAATGGATGCATGCGCAATTTCTTTGGAGGTGAGTTGACTTACTAAAATGATAAATGTTCATGCTTTTTAATTTAGTCATTTTAAAGGATTTTCCTTTGTTCATTTTAGTATTAATGATATTATCAAAAGCCATAAATGGCTCTTAATATGATCTGGTTTAAAAATAATGACACAACTACACAATGAAGTGTCATAGAGCCATAAAATGAAAAATAGGAGTGTTAATGCCTGGGATTATTTTCAGACACTTTTTTTTTAAAGACAGTATCTCCCTATGTATCCTAACTGGCATGGAACTTGTTTAGACCAGGCTGGCCTTGAACTCAAAGAGCTATGACTGCCTTGACCCTCTGATGTACCATCATGCCTGGCTTCACTCTTCAGACCGTGGGGGTGGGGAACTGCATGTTTATGGCATATCAGTATTAGTATAAGAAAAATTAATTGTATATGTGTGAGTATACATCTATATGTACACAGTGAAACATTTATTATTCAACTACTTGTGCATCTACTTAAAGAATATGAATAAAAAGGAGTAATTGCTTCTATAGGGACTGAAGAAAAAGGACTTGAAAATTGAAAGTCTGAGATGCTACACTCGTTCGTGTCTCTTCATACTGCTTCAGTGGCTGTGTGTTTGTGTTTAAATGTTGAAACATTTATAGATCCTCAGGAAGTTGCAGCATTGATACGGAGAAGCCCCATTTACCATTACTCCTGGTATTATATATCATTATATATAGCATTATATATCATTCTAGTACAGTATGAAAACCATGACATTGACATGATGCTGTCTGCATACTTTCCCAGGATTACATCATTGTTTACATGCATTTTGTGTTTATGTATTATAAAGACCAAATTTTATCACATTAGTTTTGCAGTCATTACCATAGTCAACATATACAACTGTTCCCTCACCACACACACACACACACACACACACACACACCCCTCTGGGTCATCCTTCTATAGTCATATGCATCATCCTAACTTCAGGCTTTAAAAGGCATATGCTTTTTAAAAATGTATTATTAATAAGTGTGTAGGTATTTTGCCTGAAGGTATGTCTGCACTATGTGAATACATGGTGCCTGCCTGGGATGCTGGAAAAGGGTATTGGATCATCTGAAACTGGAGTAGTAGATGGTTGTGAGCTGCCATGTAGGTGCTGGCAATCAAATCCAGGTCCTCTGGAAAACCAATGAATATTCTTAACTCTAAGCCATCTCTCCAGCCCCCTAAAAGCACATAGTATTCAGAAAATATAATGGAGATTTATAAGCAAGCCTATACAAAGAATAAAAGATGGTTTCTTGGTCCATTTCACATTGGTGTAACAGTGTCTGTGGTTGACTAATTTATATTTAAGCGTTTCTAAGGGGCTAAAGATTAGAAAAGACTGATCAGTACTGATTCTGCATTAACTGCCATTCTTAACTAGGTTTATAAAATAAGAAAATTGAGAACTTTCCTCGGCCCCTTTCAATATAATGTTTGTTTTGTTGATAATTTCATCTGAAAGAAGGTTATGATTTTACTCATTTATCAAATATGTGTATGACTGTATAATGCCAGTCACTACTGTAGGTGCAACCATAAGGATAAAAAGACATAAAGTGTGTTTGATGGAAAGTGATGAAGAAGAGAAAATAGGAAGGGGAGTGTGGGGAAGAGTTGCCCTTGTTCAGAGGCTACTTAGGAAGAGACTGACAAGGTGACTTTTAAACAGCAGAAAGGCAGTCAGTGAATGATGTATGCAGACAATACAGGGTATTGTAGGCCAAGGGCTGGCTGGAACATGCTGGAAGTAGTTGAACGAAACCTATCATTGAAATGGAGTGATAGTAATAGAGGATGAGCCCAGAAAGGTGGTCAAGCAAGATCTTAGAAGGCGACTGTCTTAGGGTTTTTATTGCTGTGAAGAGAGACCATGACCATGACAACTCTTATAAGGAAAACATTTAATTGGAGTGGCTCGCTTACAGTTCAGAGGTTCAGTCCATTATCATGATGGGGAGCATGGTAGCATGCAGACAGGTGTGCTGGAGTAGCTGAGAGTCCTACATCTTGCAGACAACAGGAAGTCGACTTGTGACACAGGGAGCAGCTTGAGCAAAGGAGAGCTCAAAGCCCACCCTCCACAGTGACACACTTCCTCCAACAAGGCCACACCTACTCCAACAAATCCATACCTCCTAATAGTACCATTCCTTATAAAAATATGGGGACCAGTTACATTCAAATTACCACAGTGACTGTGGATATTAGCTTTTAGTGTAAGGGATAAGGAAGGGTGGACTTGAACAGAATAGTGATATGACTGAACTTTAAAAAAACTCTCCACTTTGGGAGGAATGACCAAAGGTGACCAAGAACAGAAACAGCCAAACCTTTAGGAAACTGTTGTGCTCATCTAGGTGAGAGACTGTTAGATCACATAGAGGTAATAAGTAACTGCATAAAGTCAACAGTATTTATTGACAAGGTGAGAAAGCAGGGTGCAGAGAATGAGGAAAAGTGGGAGGTTAAGCATGAGTACCAGAAGGATAGCGCTTGCTGTGATGGATAAAACTGAAGGAAAAGATTTTAAAGATAAGAGTTTAGATATAGTAATGTTGGGATGCATATTAGGCTTCTAATTGAAAAAAAACCCTGCAGATCCCTGAATCTTGAAAAAAAAAAAAGGAAGGGGGAATGGATTAGAAATTTAAGTTTGGAAATTGAAAGAAATTAGATTGGATGGTTTCATGGAGGGAGAAAGGGTAGAGAAGTGAGATCCCAAGACTGCGATTTGAGACACTACAGTGTTTAAAAGTTGGGTAGTAAGTAGCTGATTATAGGGACACATACCTTTCTTTAATCCCAGCACTTGGGAGGCAGAGACAGGCAAATCTGTGAATTTGAGGTCAGCCTGTTCTACTTAGTGAGTTCCAGGACAACCAAAGCTACATAGTGAGATGTTACGAGCCACCTTTTGGGGGTGACTTCTGCTACAGTCCAACAATGGACATTCCAGGGTAGGGGCATGAGGTTTAGAAGAGGAGCAAAGATAAGAAAGAATCCCAGAGACATAGGATAGTAACAGGAGGGTAACTCAGCAAATCCTGAGTACTGAGTCTGCCTGTGTTTATTTTTCCATACACTTTTACACCCCAATACCAAAGCGGGGAAGAAGGCAAAAGACTAATATGATACAAAGAACAACCAGAACAGTTACTTGCTTCAATACTTTGAGACATCAAGCTATTAATTCATGAGAAAAGCATTCTGTTTAGGCAGTGAACCCACCCTAGACCAAGTATCCTGAAGGCAGCCCACCCTAGATCAAGCCTCCTATTTTAAAAGAAGGAGCAGAAGGAGGCTCAAATTCTCTGACCTTTGGTCAGAGTGGAGTGGATCCACCTCTGTGGTCCATCTTAATGTCCAAAACACAAAGTAACCACAGCCTAGGTCAGGATATCTTGTTTTGTAGCCACACCTGTTGTCAACAACTTTAAAAGAGCAAAAATAAGCTCAGCTTCTCTGACCTTCAGGCAAGGTGGAATTGGCTCACATTTTTGGGTCCCCACAGTGAGACCCCTGTCTGGGGAAAAAATGCCATTCTCAAGACTAAAGTTAATTTTTCCAGGACTGATTGTGAACATTAATAAGGGTTTTTATTGCAGTTGCCCATTTATTTCATCTAATCAGTTTAGCTCTGGACATTCAGCATAGAAGACAGGTTTCCCTCATAAGCTTGCCTCCTTCCAAATCTTTCAGGAGTATCTAAGTCAGAGAAATATTGCTATAAAAAGTCAGCAGAGCGTTGTTCCATTTCTTTTCCAAACTTTGTTCTGTAGCTTAATCCCTGTCTTTATTACTGCACTTTAAATCAGTTACTAAATGAATAACAGTATCTTTAATTTATTTTACGTTTGAGAGAATGGTTTGCTTCACAGATGCCTTTTATATATATCAGCTAATATCTGTTCCAGTTATGACTGTTTGAACATTAAATATAGAAAAGCCCAAACCGGGTAGCCTTACTAATAGGGAGCTCAATCAGTTTAACTGGAAGTAGAAGAAAGGCTAGCTTCCAGGTCAGTCAATGAATGTGTTAGTGAAGAGTCAGAAGATTCAGGTTCTACTGAGAGGAGCTTTAGGAAGGGGCAAGGTGCACCAGGCTCTAGTGATGGGATACAGTGTGTTTTGGGGGGTCATTTGGCTCTAGACTTACTTTTAGTTTGCTGTGGTGCATTCATGAAATTGGAGTGGTCAAGGAATGTCTCCCTCAGAATATTAAAGGAAACAGAAAGAAATCCAGATGAAATGAGTTCTGGAACCTTTGTTTATCTGAGCTAAAGTCTTTGAGGAGAAGGGCAAAAATAATTTATTGTTCTTGTTTCAGTCAGGATTGCTGATATATTCAGGTGGTGATAGGAGCTCTAACAGCAATAAAATGATTTTAGCTGGAATGGCTTTTGTTAAATACTTTCATTGAGCACTTGCTTTGGTATTTGGTCTCTGTTTGCTGGCCCAAAGGTTCTAAAATGCTGGTCCTGTATATGAAACCATTGATGTAGGAGGGTCATCTGTCTATGTGTTACTTTCATTGATTAATAAAG
>LOEQ01002866.1:200244-229767 GCA_001685075.1 Bramus lutescens | reverse complement strand
CGGGGTATAAGCTAGCCGTGAGGGAGCTGGGCTGGACGAAAAGCAGGGCCCGCTCCTCCCTTATTACTACAAACCATTAAACATTGATCCTCTGTGTAAAAGTAATCTTGTGTTTATACTGCTTTGGATGTTCGGTTTTCAATACTTCACTGACTTCCTGGTCTTTTTAATTTTTTAAAATAAGGATGTTAACACATTTGTACCACCTAAAAGCATTTCTGTAATAAATAGGAATATGAAAATCTCCACTCCTAAAGGAAATTGAGTGGATCTGTGTGGCTGTGTCCTTAGTCATTGAGTAATGGCATATGTTGGGGTAGAAAACAATAGGCTTAAATTAAACAACAAACCCAGTCAATTATAGTTAAACTTGACTGTATGTAACTTTGTAATTTTGAGCAAACTAGTTAAGCCTAAGACTTATTTTTCCTTCTGTAAAATATCATGTGTATTTGGAAGGTATGGGAAGATGTGGTACTGTCTGCCATACCTGTCAATATGAAGATCATAATGAAAGTGTGAATGTACTTTCAGAAATGTGTAATACTACAACACAAGTGTAAAAAAACTTAATAAAATTAGCTCAGCTTGGTTAAGTCTTGCTTTTAATTGTGGACTTAGTTTCTCATGTAAATATTGTATTCCTTTTATTCCTTTTATTGAAAAAGAAAAATGAAAATAATGTCTAGATTAGAAAATAAATGTAAATATCAGTGTGTCTTTGACAGAAGATGTAACTCAATGTGAAAGAATTAAATACCACTAAAGGTTCCCTTTTTAAAAAAAAATTTGAAAATGTGTATCTATTTTAATTCCTAGTCTATAATATCTTTAAATTGTTGAATTCTGTAACATATTGTATGTGAAATTTCCACCTTGGATTATCAATAGAAAATTATTATTGTTGTGTACATATGTATGCATTGTGTGTGTGGTACATGTTTGTGAGTGTGTGGGTATGTATTCCTATATGCACACATGCCAAGGCCATATGGGCTGTCTTCGTGTACGACTCTTCCCACCTGTCTCCAAACCATACTCAAAATTTGGGGTAAGGTAACTGACCAGAGAGCTCTTGGGCTCTTTCTGACTCTCTCTGTCCTCCAATGCTAGTATTACAGGCATGCACAGCCATACCTGGCTTTTTTTTTTTAATATGAGTGCTAAGGATTCAAACTCAGTTCTTCATTCCCTTTTACCAATGAGTCATCTCCTTGTACCTGGAAAATTATTTTTTTTAACAATCTGGTTGCTTATTGGTTGATTCTGAACTGATTCCTCTTCTAATTAGTATGTATGTATTCAGGAGAATGCACTCTAACTTAACATAATGTTACAATGATAGCTAGAGAGATAAACTTGTCAGAATGTAAATCAGTGATTGAAATATGAATGTAATATTTTGGTACCTTTGAAGTTATTCACATTATTTTGCCATATTGGCATAGATCAGTGAGGGAATCCTATCCTATTGCTATATTCATTTTTAAATACATGCTTTTTATGGTGCTTACATTCTAATGGATGGAATTAGAAAATAAAAGATAAAATACAGTGTATTAGAAGTAAATACTACAGAGAAAAAAGGAGAGAAAGAGAATGTGTAGAGGGTTGAGAGACTTGGGATTTGAGGTGAGCAGGCTTGAGAAAGTGACTATTGAGTGAAGACCCAAAGGAATAATCTATATGGGTAACTCAGGAAAGAACATTGCCATTACCAGGTATAGTGAGTGTGTTGTCTGTGGAAAGTGTGCCTAGAGTGTCCAAGGAAGAAAATAGCCACTTCAGTGAATTAGAATCAGATCTGGAGAGAGCCATAGAGGTCAGGGAAATGAGAGAATTTGGTTGGGACTTTGCCTTTTGACTGAGAATGATGCCATTAGGAAGTTTTGAACACAGTGACCACATGACAATTATTAATGGTGACAGAGACTTGAGGGTTCAAGGCAGAAAGACAGTTTAGGAGAATATTGCAATAATCCATGTGAGCCTCATAGCAGTGGACTTTTTTTTTAAGAGGTTAGAGAGGTGGGTTAGAAAGAGGCAAGAAACAGAGATGACTGAGGTTTTTGGTCTATGCAACTGGAAATTTGGTGTTGCTAAGGGGGAAGACTAAGCTCTGGAGGAGGCTATGTATGGTGGGGTTGTGCTAAAGCTAATCAAAGGCTTTAATTTTCAACTTAAATGCATATTAAATGTGCAAGTAAAATGTGCTCAGTAGGTAATTGTGTGTATTAGAGAACAGTTGTGGAGAGAAGATCAGACTGTAAATAATTTGGAATATGTCAGTTTAAAGTATGCTTACTTCTTCGGGAGTAAGCATAGGTGCAAGAGGAGAGATCCAAGACCTGAACTCCAGGGCTCAAGTAGAGAGATGGGGAACCAACAAAGGAGAATGAAAATAAAGCCAGTAGAGCTGATATTCTGGGAGTTGTGTGCTTCCAGGATGAGGTTATTTTTGTTAGCTGCTGCTCATGGATAAAGTAAGAATAAACTGGGAATTGGTCATTGTAATTAGTAATGTGGAGAACATTAGGCAAAGTTTGGGAAAAGAGCCTGATCAGTGTGGTTTCCAGAGAGAGTGGGAAAGGCTGAGTGTATAGCTAGGTGGTAGAGAAACTACCTACCATGGGCATGGCCCTGGATTGATTTCTAGCAATGTTAAAAAGATTAAAGGGAATGGGCAATTTTGTTGTGGAAGGATCTGCTTCCTAGCTTATTCATACAGTTGGCAGGATTCATTTCTTCTCAGACTGCCTGCAGTGAGAGGCCTTCTCTGTTCTTTGCCATATGTACCTGTAAAGCATCTCACAGCATGAGAGCTGACTTTGTCAGAGCAAGCAATAAGGCAAGAAAGAGTCCCATCATAGAGCACGGTAGTAGGAACATCAGACTTTAATAACCTTGTCGCGGAAGTGGCATCCTGTCACTTCCATCATTTTTTGTCAGTAGGTTACTAGGTCCATCCTACTCTTAGAGAAAGAAGAGATTACATAAATATGTGAATACCAAGGAGCCAGGATCATGAGGGACATCTTTGAAGTTTGCTACCCAGTTCTCAGATACTGGTATTGTAAGATGCTCATCTGGTTGCATGCATTAACCCTTTTTTCAAGCATCTTCATAACTGGTAGCATTCATTTGTAAGAGAACTGGCTGAGGATAACAATTTTGTTTAGGACTATTAGATAACATGCTTTGTACCCATGTGCCTATTTTTTCTCGTGATTACCTTTTATGAAATGAGTAAATGTTAATAAAGTGTTAAAGTCATGCTATGCCCAGTAACACATGCCTATAATTCTAACATTGTGGAGGCTGAGTCAGGAGGGTGCTGAGTTGGAGGCTAGCCTGAAATAGATAGCAAGATCCTGTGTGGAAGCAATCAGAACAGTACTACCAAGAAAAGAAGTTAAAATTAAATCTGTAAGAGCTCAACAAAAGTAGGAAAGTTGTTTTTAAAAAAAAAATCAGAAAGTATGTAGGTTTTTAATAGAAATTCAAAAGATTGTTGTATTTTAAGATAATTCAAGTTTTCATACATTTCCAACATAGATATATTTTATGACTTGGAAGGAGGTGGATATATAAAAATCTCTGCAGTCGAAGTATAGCTGAACTTGATAGATAATATAAAATAATCTTTTCTTGTAAAACTAAACTCTTAAAAGACCTTGGAATCCAACTGTTTCTTGTTACTGTTGTTCACTCCCTTGGCATAGTTTATATGTTGAAACCAGTTCAATCTTTGTAGGAGAACTAAAGAATATCATCCTAGACTCACAGCATGCTAGATATTAGAAATAGCTTTCCAGATGAGGAAATAGCTGCATAGAGATGTACCCAAGCTTGTTGGTGGCAGAGCTGGTGCCAGTTTCCAAGCCTCCTGATAATATAAATTGCTACGAATGATCCTGTGTTCCTACTCAGGAATTTTAAGAATACTCACCCCTGTCTCATATTCAGACCTGAGTTTAGGGTGTGATTTGCACATTAAGATTTTTAAATGCTGCTGAGATGGTCCCAGTTTGCACAGAGTTTGGAAACTTGTGCTTTTTAGGGAATTAAACCACAAGTAAGTGGTTTAAACCCAAGTCAAACCAATAGTGCAGACTCTGTCCATTCTGATTTTTTAACCTTGTATTTGGTTGGGTTTAGCCAGTGTCATTAAGAAAAATCTTTATGTTAAGAAATAACCAAGGATTTTGCTGTACAGACTTTCCTACTAAAATGATTCTGTTGCTAGTTTGTAGTTTGTATTTTGTAGATATCCTGTGCAAATGCCTTTTCTTTTTTTTCTTTCTGTGCAGATTTCTTAATCATGAAATAGAAGTTCTTTGACACAGATGAGGAAAGGAGAAAGTCTTCTGCCATCTGTGTTATGGCATGCTTTACTGTTGTGCTAACTAGATAAAATTCTAATTACTGTTAAACAGACTGTTTGTGAAGTTGTTAATATTTTAGAGCAAGTGTGTAAACATTAAGTGGCAAATAGGTGGTTAGGGTCTAAGACGTAGAAACAAAACCTTTAACTTCAAACATAAATTGATTCTAATATGAAACAGGATTCTTTAATAATACATTTCTTGGTTCTGTGGCAAGAAGCGAAGTGTTAGTAGTTTGGCGTCATGTCTCTCTGCTGCTCTTCTGTTCTTTGCCTGTAGACAAGATGTTGTGACTAAAATCCTAGTTTTTGGTTGGTTTGTGGCTTGCTTTCCCTTCTCATCTCTCCCTACACCTTTTCTCATTCCTTCCTTCCTTTCTTTTCTCCCCTTTGAGACTGGATTTCACCATGGGCTAGGTTGCCCCAGTCTCCAGAGTGTCTGGGGTTCCAGTTTGCCCTGCCATTTTGCTCTTTTAAATACAGGGTTGACTTTGGTTTTGGTTTGGATTTTTTTTTTCCTTACTGAAGGACAGATATAGGAGTGTGAACTAAGAGTTGAATAGCAGTCTAGCCTATGTGGTGGCACTCCTTTTATAGCAGAACTTGGTGGGTGAGGTAGGCAGACCTGAGTTCAAGGTTAGCCTGATCTACATAGAGTTCACACATGTGCGCACACACACACACACACACACATACACAGTAACTCTACAGATAGTTCAACAGCTAGCAAGCAGTTATTCACTTTTTAAAAAATCAGCAGTGGCTTTGAGGTAGTATTCAGTAGTGAAGAATGGCCAACTCAGAAGCAGATTAAAATCTCAGGATGGGTGTGATGGTGCTTACCTTTAATCCCAGCCCTGGACATGGGATCTCTGAGTTTCTGGCCAGCCTGGCCAACAAAGCAAATTCCAGGCCAGCCAGGGCTACACAGTGAGATCTGGTCTTAAAAAGAAGGAGAAGGAGGAAGGAGGGGGAGGGGGGAAGAAGAAGCAGCTTCTCAGTATGACTTTTCTTTAGATAGCCCTGCTTTTAATAAAATGATGGGCTAGGTTTACTATCTGTTTGCTGCTCTTAAAGCTTCTGTCTCCATCACACGTTAGTTCCCCACTGTGCTCTCAGGGAACCTCTATTTTCTTCTTCTGAGGAAATTATAGGATTCTCATTAGTTGTTATAAGACTTGGAAGGGCAGTTACTTTTGAGTTTTCTCAGTGGTCCCAAAGCAGTAGTGGGGAACTTTAGCAATGGATTGGAGTGAGTATAGATATGAGATTTATAGATGATCTACCCAGGCATTAATTTTAAATGTAGCCATCACAGAATTTTTTTTTAACAGAGCAGTTAGGAAGTGGCTAAATAAAAAACAAGTTTGCTCTACATTACATAAATGTATAAATGTCACATAGAGCCTTTAGGGTTCCTTCTTAATTTTGGTACATACTAAGCTCTTTGTCTTAAACCCCTTCTAGATTCTTTTGCAATTTAACATTATTAATGGATACAATTTTGGGCGTATACATACATGTACAGTTGCATGTACATATGTGTGTGTGCACGTGGAGCCCAGAGGTCAGCCTCTTGTGTTATTATCTAGGTTCATCCACTTTGTTTTTTGAGACAGTTTCTTACTTGGAGCTCCAAGAAGATGAGCCTCAGAAATCCACCTGTCTGTCTCCCTAGTGCAGCTATTAGAAGCATATGTCATCAGGCCCCATTTTCTTTTACACGAATTCAGTTAAAGCAAGCGCTTTATGGCCTGAGGTATCTCTCCAGCCCTGTGATAAATTCTGAAGAGTCTAACTCTGAGTAGCTGAAGTAGATACAGTGCTTCATTTCTGAAAGAAGGACTTCAGAAATAGTGGGTTGAAGACTCACTGGATTTATTTTCATAGCTGTTGACCTTTGTTGTGTTACTGTTAGGCTATTAACTTGGGTGAAGCTGCTTTCATTTTGATAGAGGCAAATGCTTTAATGTATTATAATCTTTGAAAGGTGCTCATGAATTGTTTTCTAGGAACTACTTTTTTAGTACCTCGGTAGCTAAGAAACTATAATATCCTGTTTGATTTAATTCATGTGTAAACATCCTTATTAAATGGAACTTGAAGGAAAGTAGAATATGTGGTAACAGTGATAATGACCGAGGTCAGTTGGTTTTGAATACTACCATTTAGTCTCCCCAGTTTAGATTCCTTAAAAAGTCTTACAGTAAAAAGCAATTATCTGGTAATCTCAGCTTATTATCTATCAGAGCTGCTGAAACTTTTTCTACTTGTGACCTCTTCTTGTCCAAGGATTTCATGTGACACCCTCCCCCAAGTATATAGGTATTTAAAATGTGTACAAATCAAACATTTAATAATAATCATGTATTTATTTAAAAACAATTATTTGGTTTACATATAATTTTGCCACTCATTAAAGATTAAAGTAAATTTGTATACTAATGATATGGGTATATTTTTTCTATAAGAATTAAATCTTGCCTAAATATTTGGCAGTGCAGGGCATAGAGCATCTTCACTTACTTTTTTATTTATTTATTTTTTTCTGAGACTTTGTTTCTCTGTGTAACATCCCTGGCTGTCCTGAAACTCTCTTTGTAGACCAGGCTGGTCTTGAACTCACAGAGATCCACCTGCCTCTGCCTCCCAGGTGCTGGGATTAAGGGCATGTGCCATCACTGCCTGACCAAACAACTTTTAAATAAAATATTTGAGCCTAATGAAACATAATAATATACTAATTTGATGTGTAAATGCTGAGAAATGATAGGAAAATATTAAAATTCATTGATTTCCGTTATGCTTCTGTAAGAGCAGAAAAGTTTTTATATACATTTAAAACACTGCAATTCATGGTCTAGAATCTGAGCTTAGGTGTTTGAGGCAGTGTGTATTGGCATCGCATGACATGAAGACATATGCACAGTGTGAGTTATGTTTTCAGAACCATGGTTGCAGTGAAGTCCGTGATGCATCACATGAAATTACTGCCAGAAACTGCGCTTGTTGTTTGTTTGTTTTTTAATCAAGCTTTGGTTGTTGCACATGGAACCTTTTACTGTTGCCAAATTTTTGTGTTAGGCAACCTCAGATGAAGTCATAACCTACACTAAGCAGCTGTGTGTTGACCTTCTTTCCCATTGCCTCTTCAAAAGGCCAACTGTATTTACTCACAGTAATTTCCATGATCACAGGACTTTGCTTGTTTTATTTATCTTATTAAATGTTTGTTAATTGAGTAAATAAAACAAATATTCAAATGGCTGTTAATATGCTGGCATTGCTGTAAGTACTAAAGACAAAGAGTTTGGTGTCATGGGTCCTACACAGCAACAACAGAAGAAGAAGAAGAAATGATGATTGAGGTTTTCTTGATTCTTTTGACAAGGGAGAGAAATCTTTGTGGTTCTGAACATCAAAATGTAGGTGTTTCATAAACACATCCAGGGTCACAAAGAGACAGCCAAGATGTATCAACCCTGGCAGAAGCTGTTGGCAGGTGTCTTGTGGTTTTGGAAGTCTGATTTAGTTATAAATTAGTCTTTTTAAAAAGTAAATGGAATATCTAGGAGATTATGTGAAACAGTAAACACATGACTTTATAGTAGGAACTGTTCGAATGGATGTTGAAGCTAACCTGACCTTGAATTTTTACAGATACCAAGCCCAGATAACTTGTTAGAAAGGATTCAGTAACCATCGTAAATTATTTCTCCCACAATGTGTTTCTGGAGCAAACCTAATTATTTGAAGTATACCATTCATTTCTAATTGAATGTAATATTAGAACAGAAGGCCTTGGGTTGAAAGCTGTTCATTACAGACCTTTTGTTGTCCATTTGTAATTAGTGCAAGTATAGATGAAATAAGGATGGCTATGTGAAATTGTTGCTAATGTTAGTAGTATGGTAGAGAACTGAGTTTGCCTTAAATGGAAATAGTTGGCCAAATATTATTTTTTAAAAATAAGAAGGATTAACAGTAATCAAAAGATTAAATATGATGAAAGTGTTAGTGACATAGGGCCTATGTATTTAATTTTATTTCATTATTAAAATGCACAGACTGATGTTTAATGACCACATATGAGTAATGTAATAATCATTATTGTAAGCTGATAGTTCTGCTTTTGTAGTGGATGTAAGATAAGAGTGGAATCACTTGTGAAATCCCTTTCCTACTTAACTGGTTTGCTTTCCCTTACCCTAATTACTCAAATATCTTACTTTCCCTGATAATAAACTCTTATTTTTCCTGATAATAAAAAGGGAAGCACAGTATTGATTTTCGTTTTCAGAATGGTCTCTGTAATAAATAACCCCCCATTTTCTACTGATTGTAAGTTAGGAGTGTACATGGGGGGTAGGGGTGGGTGGGGGTGGTACATGTACACCAGAGCACCTGCAGGTGGAGGCCAGGGGTCTATACTGGGTGTCTTTTTCTATTGCTCTCTACCTTCCTTTTAAAACAAATCTCTCACTGCCCCCAGAGCTCATCATTTTGGATAGACTGGCTGGCCAGTAAAAACCCCCAGGGTCCTCCTATCCCTGCCCTTCAACCTAGCACCCACACCAGGTTTTTTCATGGATGCTAGGGATCCTTACACACGTACATAGAAGCACTTTACCCGTTGAGTCCTATCCCTAGCCCATAAGTCAGTATTGTTTAAAAAGAGCTTTGGGGGTTTATTTGATTGGGGGCAGAGTGGGGTGTTGTTTTGTCTTTGAGATAGGATTTCACTATATAATCCTGTCTGGCTTGAAAGTTGTCATCTTCCTGCCTCCACCTCACAGGTAACTGGAATTACAGGTACATACCACTGTTCTGGGCTAAGTTTTATTAGCAGCATAAAGCTAACTTTATTGCCCTAATATTTGCTAAATTAGTCAGGGTTTCCCAGAGAAACAATTGATAAAATGAATACACATACACACACACACCCCACACACAAAAGACCGTGTTCCTGCTAGTCCAACAATGGTTATCTCTTGGTGGAAAGTCCAAGAATCCAATAGTAGTTTGGCCTAGGAGACTGAATATCTCAGCTGGTCTTCGATAAACAATGGAATCCTGGAGAAGTAGACTGTAATACCAGATAAGGAGTGGATTTTCCAGAGAGAGTGAAGGCAAACAGGCAAAAAGCAAAAGTTTCCTTCTTCCATGTCTTTTCTATAAGCTGCCACCAGAAAATGTGGTCCAGATGTAGGGTGGGTCTTTTGAGCTGCAAATGATCCAATCAAGATAAATTCCTCACAGGTGTGCCCAGCTGATTGCGCTTTAGTTAATTCCAGATATAGTCAAGTTGGCAACTTTGGGTTTCAAACTCATTCCTTACTAGTTTCCTCATAGTCCAGGATTCAAAATGACTCATTTGGAATGTCTCCTATAGTCTGACAGTTTTCTGTCTGTCTTACATGACCTTGATTGTTCTGAGTACTAACCAGGTGTTCTATAGAATGAATCTTACGTGCTTTGGTTCTTTCCTCATGATTAAACTGGGTTTTAGAAAATATCAACACAGAAGCCAAGTGTCCTTTCACCCTTTTTCAGGGAGTACATGACAACAGTACTACTTGCAGAAGGTAGTATTTGCTTAGTTTCTCTGTAACGAAGTATTTTTGTCTTTCTGTAGTCTAACCTTTGGAAATGAGTTGCTGAATCCAGTCCATACTCGGACTGGGGCACTGAAGTTTCATGGTATAAGCAGAACAAATTGATGAGTATTACTAGGAATTCTCTAAGGAAGATTTGTGGTGTATGTGTGTGTGTGTGTGTGTGTGTGTGTGTGTGTGTGATTTATATTGCTATGTGTAGTTATTGTCCAACCCAAACAGTCCTCGATGGTTAGACCTAGGATCTTCTCAACTTTGTCAAAGCATAAAGCAAACCATTCACATCTTCTGGGCTTTCACTTTCTGTACACTTTCATTGTCTGTATTAATTTCACAAGATACTCAACACTATTTTGAAACAGGCTTTGAATTAAAAGGTTTCACCTAGTTGTGACCTGGGTGTCCTGAGTGCATATAGATTAGGCTGTGATATTATTCAGTAGGTTAGGTGTACTAAGTGCATCTTTTAGAGTATTTTAGGCATGTGGTAGGTTGTCAGCCTGTAATCCCATCATATGTATGTTATGGTATATGTATTGTATTTTGCTGCAGTGCTAATCTCCTTGTTTGTGTTCTCCATTGATCTCTGAACTACCCTTTTCCAGTCTCTGACATAAATGTGAAGCTTTATTTATTAAGTTGCACTCCTGGAAACTGTGCTCATCTTCAGGACTAAGCAGTAGGAGGATATAGGAGGGGGAGGGGCAGAATCACACACACACCCACCCACATACTCACTAGGGTATCTGTATCCTCTTGGAACTGCAGCTCCTTTGACCAGAAAGCAAGCAAGGTTCCTTTGCCTCTGAGTTCTAGGCTCATGATCCTCATTGCCATTATGCCCATAGATGGCTGAGCTGAGAATAAAGAAGAGAGGTTTTTTTTTTTTNTGTGTGTGTGTGTGTGTGTGTGTGTGTGTGATTTCTACACTTTGTTGTGAATGTTAAGATTTCCCTCTTCAGTGACAGCTGGGATATGAAACTTTTCTTTAGGCTGTATACACTTCAGACTGGATGATGCTAGAAGGAAACAAAATGATGGCCATTATAAAATGGAGCTTTGTATTCTGGTCCTCTTACAGGACCTGCCTGTTGCCATGTACTTTTCAGGGTCCCATGTAATCTACTGTAGGCATTTTAGTGAGATCTTAGAGCTACATTGAGTTGGTGGGACAGTTGGAGTGCTATAATTACTACATTTTATCTGCAACCAGACCTTGCTGAAAGGTTTTTCATCTCTTTCTTCTAGGAATTTAACAAGAATCTGAAGTTTTGATTCAAATATTTTTTGAATTGAAGCCAGAAATGTATTAGAATTTTGATTCTTTCATTTGATTAAGGTAAGCTTATTTAATAAAATATAACTCTACCCTTATATATTTTCAAACATATTTAATGTTTATTTTATTAACACATTTTTATTTCTGAGTCTAACTAGAGATTTGTACCTATAAAACATTTTCATGTTTTCTCAAGGCTAGAGCTATAGCTGTTAACAGAGTGCTTACTTAACATGCACAAAACACTGAGTTCTATCCCTTATGCCACTTATATCAGGTGTGGTGGGGGACACCTGTAATCTCCTTGCTAGGGAGACAGAGGCAGGAAAATCAGAAACTCAAGGTCAGCCTCAGTTATTTAGCAGGTTTGAGGTACCATTGAGATCCTGTCAACAGAAAGTGGGCAAGGGTGGTCCTTTACCATTTAAATGACCAGTGTTTCTTGTAACAACTATCGGATACAAAGGAAACATGATGGTATGATCACCGAAGGTATAATATATTGAAAAGAAATGTTTGGCTAGGACAGAGTCATCAAATTGGTGCACAGCCTGGCCATTTGTTTTAGTAGTGTTTTATTTTGTAATATTGCTGTATCTACTCATTAGTTACTGTCTGTGGCTACCTTAGCACTTTAGTGCCAAGTTCATTACTTTGGATTTAAATATGTATCTAAGTGTCTAAGTAACTGTACCAAGCTCAATACTTGAAATGAAAGTCCTTATAAATACTACTTTTCTAGCTAGGCATGATGGAGCACACCCTTATTTCCCGCACTCAGGAGGCAGAGGCAGGCAGATCTCTGAGTTTGAGGCCAGTCTGGTCTACAGATTGAATTCCAAGACATCCAGGGCTACACAGTGAAACTATTGTCTCAACAATATCAACAAAACCAAACAAATAAAAAAATAAATTAAAAATAAAAAGAAATGCTAATTTTCTGAAATAATTGGTTTTTAAAAACCAGACTTAATACCATGAGTAGTTGCATGCCTAATACTTATTTGTTTCTAAGTAATGGTCTTTGTTTTCAAAACAAAAAGTTTATATAATGCTGGTTTTGTTCTTACTCTAAAAAAGAGATTCATACTAATTATATTTGGTTTATCTAGTAAGTTTAAACAGAACTAGCAAGACTTTGAGAGAATGAAGATTGTTTTTAATAGCTGCCCTACTAAGGTAAGTATCTCATTAGAGTTTCTATTGCTCTTAAGAGACAGCATGACCATGGCGATTCTTATAAGGAAAACATTTAATTGGGGCTGGCTTACAGTCAGAGGTTTAGTCCAGTATCATTATGGCAGGAAGCAGACTGGCATACAGGCAGACATGGTGCTGGAGAGGTAGCTGAGAGTTCTGTATCCAAATAGGCAGACAACAGGATGAGAAACTGAGACACACTGATCAGGCTTGAGCAAATGAGACCTCAAAGCTCACCCCCAATGACACACTTCATTCACAGCTCCACACTCACTTCAACAAGGCCACACCTCCTAATATTGCCAATCCCTATGGGCCTTTTTTATTCAAACCACCACAGTAATTTATAGCATATGAAGTTTTAAATGAAAATAATCCTAATATAAAAGTACATTAGTGAACCAGCTATGGTAGTGTATTGTAGGTTACTTGAGAGACTAAGGCAGAAGGATTGAGAGTTCAAGGCTAGCCTGGGCTATATAACAAAACCATCTAGTGTTTAAAATAGGAATTACATTTCCCTCTAAAGTATGAAGTCAACCACTTAACGTGGTTGGCCCTGTCTCAGCAAGACATTGGTGGATTTGACCAATATCAACTCAAAGATGTTTGCAAGAAGAATTATGTAAACTTCATTTCCTGTGGTAATTTCATAAACAGTACAGTATAACAACTACTGACAGAGCATTCATATTGGAACAGGTAGAATGTGAGTAATCTAGAGGTGATTCACAGTCTGTGGAGGATTATGGAGTAATCTGGAGGTGATTCACATTCTGTGGAGGGTTTATATGAATAATTTGGAGGTGATTCACAGTCTTTGGAAGATTATGGAGTAATCTGGAGGTGATTCACAGTCTGTGGAGGGTTTATATGCGTAATCTGGAGGTAATTCACTCTGGAGATTTATGGAGTAATCTGGAGGCGATTTACAGTCTATGGGAGGTTTATGGAGTAATCTGGAGGTGATTCACAGTCTGTGGAGGTTTATGGAGTTCCATGAAAGTACTGATCTAGTTATAAAAGGGCCTGAGCACACAGATTTTGCTGTTCTTGGGCTCTAGAGCTAATATAATCTGATTCCTAAAGTTACGGATGTTTATTAGAGGAAGAAATTAAAAATGGAGTTGAGAAAGTCTTTAAGATGTGTGTTTTGTTTCCCAGCAATCTCTAAAGGGGTAAAAGAAAAATATATTTTAAAATCTAGCATGTAGCCAGGTGGTGGTGTCACGCATGCCTTTAATCCTGGCACTCAACAGAGACAGGTGGGTCTTTTGAGTGCAAGGCCAACCTGGTCTACAGAGCAAGTTCCAGGACTACAAAAGCTACAGGGAAATCCTATCTTGAAAAAAATAAATAAATCTAGCATGTGCTGGGTGGTGGTGGCACACGCCTTTCATCCAGCACTCAGGAGGCAAGGCAGGCAGATCTCAGTGAGTGGCTAGCTTGGTCTATAAAGTGAGTTTCAGGACAGGCTCTAAAGCTACACAGAGAAACCCTGTGCCGAAAAACCAAAAACGAAAAACAAACAAAAAAAACCCCACACCCTAGCATGTAAATTAGAATTCCCAACCTCTATTGAAGAAATACCTGTTTTAGACACCAAAATATGAAGGGGAAAAATAAGGATTTGAAAGGAACTCATTCTGGGTAATTTATTAAAAATAAACTTTTTATAATTTTCAACTTGTAAAATAATTCACTCGGTTTGAAACAGCCTTCTATATGTGACATCTAGCCTGGGAGGATATGTTTGGTTTATGATGGGTTTCTATGTGATATCTGTGTTTGCTTTGTTCTTAGAAAATAAATTTAAAACTTTTAAAGAAAGAAATTTGGAAATTTAAAACATCTGTAGTTATATAATTGTTTTTGTAAATATTATACTAAGTGTCATTTCTGTAAGAGTTTCACTGGACTATCACAGAGTTACTGAGCATGTGTTGAATTTCTGAATTTCAGCTAATAGTAATACAGACCTGTATTTTCTGGTGCATGATTTGTTTATAAGAAAACTGTTTTGTCAATAAACTCATTTTATGGTAGATCAATAAACTATTTGTACAGTGATTAAGCCATCTTTCTATTAACTATATTTTATTCTGTAGTAATGCTAAATTTTAAGATTAATGGCTTTATGTAGAATTGTCAGTTTAGTTCTTAACATTTTTGTTTTACTAATGACATGTATAATATGTTTAATATAAATTCATTTATATCAAGGATTAGCTAACTGTTTCTAGCATATTGACCTCAACTCAATAAACAAAATATTTCAAGTATGGCAAAATTATATGAGAAACTTTCATGGGGTATAAAAGCCATCAACTAACATAGACCTTTTCCTTAAAACTTGATAAATGTTAATTCACATTTGGTAAATAACCCAAAATAATAAAAGAAAGAATCCAATGACTCAATATTCTTTTAAAACATTCTAAGATAAAGTAGATTATAGACCTTGTGGGTGATATAAAAACCATTATAAGTATATTTCTTTATTCCATCTGGTGTTACAAGTAGAAGAGCTCAGGTAGTAAGTTACAAAGGCAAGCAAAGGCTTGGGATTCAGAAGTTACTGTAGCCAGACTAGTTGTATGACTTTGAACATGCCAGTAAGTTCTTATTCTTTTTCTCTGTAAATTAAATCATTAGAGTTTAGCTTCTAAACTCCTGTGAAAACTCATTTTTCACAAGTTAGTTACTACTCCTTATTCCATTTTTTAATCCATTTATCTCTTTGAATACAGGATTTAGCTGCATTCCCCTTCCTGGTGCTCCTTTTCTTCTCAAATTTTAAATTTTGTAATTTACCATGCTGAGCTTGCTCCTTTTCATTATAAATCTTCACTAGAGTTAGCAATAATAGCCACATGACAGATTTGAAATTTCCTCTGCCAGTAGAATTAATCCAAAACTCTTTACTTTAACCTTAGGCAAACTCTTTGGAAAAGGTCAAAAACAGCCACATTCTTAACCAAAATATCACCAGAACAATCTTTAAGCCACATATCAATATTATTCTCTTCTGAAACCTCTTGAGTCAGCCCCCAGCAGTTCAAATCATTCTCAGCACCGCTCTCTTCCGTGCTCCTGCTAGTATGGCCCATGAAGCAGTGCTTAAAGTATTCTACTGCTTTCATAACTCAGGGTACCAAAGTCCAAATTCCTCCAAACAAAACCATGGGTAGGCCTACCACAGCAATATGCCAGTTCCTGGTACCAACTTCTGTCTTAGTTTGGGTCACTATGGAGTCTTCCACTTTCAGAGGTTTAGTCCATTATCGCCATGGTGGAGAGCATGGTAGCTGGGAGTAAGTATGGTGGCATGTAGGCAGACATGGTCCTGGAGAATTCTACATCTTGATCCAAAGGCAACAGGAAGTGAACTGAACACTGGGAGTGATTTGAGCCCTCAAACCCACCTCCACAATGACACATTTCCTCTTACAAGGCTACACCTCCTAAGAGTGCCACTCCCTTTTAAAGGGGCAGAGATTGTGTGGGGAAAATAAAATATAGCTCCAGATCTCCCAGATTTGCTGAATGATGAATAGAAACATCCAGGAAACACCACAAATTCCAGCTAGGATGAACTCAGAGCTCAGCTACCACTGTGGAAAGCAGAGAGGCCCTGTGGCCTACCAAGTCTGTACTTCAATACACCCCTTGAACTAAGACTAAAACATGGTCTCAAAGTTATATCTCTGATCCAAGTTGACAGCAGCATTGTTCATGAACACGGTTCACGTGTCCAATGATGGATGAGTGGGTAGGATACATGTGGCCAAATACATATAGCAGGATATCCTTTACTTTTGTTTAAAAAGAAGCTATAAAATAGATCAATTTGAGGGCATTATATTAAATGAAATAAGTTATACAGAGAAAACAAAATCTTAGAAAATCTTAGAGCCAGATGTGGTGGTGCATACCTTTAATTTCTGCTGGCTGATCTCTGAGTTTGAGACCAGCTTGGTCTGCAAAGCAAGTTCCAGGATAGCCAAGCTTAGGCAGTGAAAGAAACCATAGAAAACAGAAAGCTGGTGAAGATGTAATTGAACAACAGAGTAATAGTCCAGTTCCAGTGAGCAGCAGGACTTGGCAGCTTCTGCTATGTGGTTTTGGCTTTAGAGTCAAGGATAGAAGAAAGGCCTTATGGAACCTTCTTCTGTGACTAAGGAAACCCAATAAGGCCGGGCATATGTCAGGGGTTCCTGAATGGAGGTCTAGAGCAGCCATTGCATGAAGCTGTGAAGTTGAAGCCTGGATTGCCTTGGAGACCCTAAGATGTTAGAGATGAAGAGCCTTGGGATGCCTGTTGAGGAAAGCTGCAAACAGGGAGTGGAACCAGCCCCAGGCAACAAAGCTGAAAGGAGTTGGAGATCTGAAGAGTGTTTTGACATCAGACTTGGAGACACAGAGTTTGGAGTTTGCACAGATGGTGTTTGGTCTTCTTTTGGTCCAATATTTCCTCAGTATGCTCCTTTCCCTATGTTTTGGGAAGGCATTTTATATTCTATGCCATTCTATGTTAGAAGTATGTGATCTGCTTTTTTATTTTGATTTTCAGAGATTATAATTAAGAGATTGCTTTAATATCGGAAGAGACTTTGAACTTTAGACTTTTAAGTAAGTTTGAAACTGTTACAGACTGGGGAATTTTGAAGTTGGACTGAATACATTTTTGCCTTGTGAGATGGGTACAAGGTTTGGAGGCCAGGGAGTGGAATGTGGAGGTTTGAAAGAAAATGCCCCCAAAGAGAGTGACACTACTAGGAAGTGTGACTTTGTTAGAGTAGATGTGGCCTTATTGGAGGAAATGTGTCACTGTGGAGGGGAGGCTTTGAGGTCTCATATGTTTAAGCCATGCCCTGTTTTCCAGTTCGCTTCCTGTTGCCTTCAGCACCATGTCTGCCTGCATGCTGCCATAATCCCAGCCAGCATGCTCTCCACCATGGTGATAATGGACTAAACCTCTGAAACTGTAAGACTCCACCTCAACTAAATGTTTTTCCTCTATAAGAGTTGCCATGGTCAAAGCAACTCAGTATGAGAATTAGGGTTCCCCAAACCAATAAAAGAGTCAGAGACAGCCTCTATTCCCACTTTTGGGAGCCCCACAAGAGGAACAAGCTACACAACTGTCACATATATGCAGAGGGCCTAAGTCAGTCCCATGTAGGCTCCCTGGTTGTAAGCTCAGTCCCTGTGAGCCCCTATGAGCCCATTGGGAAGTGCTTAGTCTTACTGCAACTTGATATACTTGCTATGTTTTGTTGATATTCATGGGAGACCTTTCCTAAACAAATGGAGGAGGAGTAGATTGGGGAGTGAGAAATGGGGTGTGAGGGACTGAGAGGAGAGGAAAGAAGGGAAACTGGATGTAAAATACATAAATTTATTTTGAAGAAAAGGTTTCAGTGGTCATGGTGTCTCTTCACATTTTCTTCACAGCAATAGAAACCCTAACTAAGACTATACTCAATATGCAACATTAATGGATATATTTCCCATGTGAGAACCTTAAGAGTTCATTTATTGTCAGTGTTGTAATGAATTTGGGACCTTATTTTTAAAAAGCTAGATATATGCTTTGCCCTTCCACCACAAAAGGGCACTGTGTTCGAGGCAGGTTAAAATGGTCAGATTCAACAAAAGTAAAGCAGTAGTTGGCAGGGGCTATGTTGCCGAGAGAAACAGGAAGTTTAAGTGTCTTATAAATGTAAAGTCTCAGTTATTCAGGAATAAAAGGCTTTAAGCATCATCATGCTTATGCATAATGAATACTATGCTAAATACTTAAGAGGGTAAAACACAGCGAAGACATATTCATTCATGTTTACTATGACTACCTGCTTTTTAAAAATACAATATATCATTGAATACTTCACTGAAGTTGAGCATACAAGATAAATATATTCATAGCTAATTTTGGAAAATATACTACTTTTCACATCTCTAAGGCAGAAAAATATGATCCTTAACTATGATACAAACCAACAAGTAAAAAGAGAGAGGCAACATGTGATGGAATTATCAGATACAGATATTAAGGTAGCTATTACTTATGTACTCCTTATGTTCAGGAGAACAGAGGAAAACATAAACATGCCAAGGAAAATGGAAGCTGCTTACAAAAGAGACCCAAATAGAACTGTAGAAGAACAATATCTGCAATGGAATCAGCAACATGTTACGTATTTCAGGAAAAAAAGAGTTAAAACCTGAAGACGTGGCAGTGCATGTATCTAGATGGACTACCAAGAGTACTGGCTGCCCAAGCTTGGTGTCTGGAATCCATGTGGTAGAATGAGAGAACCGAAAATTGTCCTCTGACCTCTACTTGTATGTCATGGCAATATGCACCAACAACACACACACTCTAAATAAATGTTAAAGGTTTTTTTAAAATGAAACACCAAGAGAAATATTCAAATAAATAAAAGAACACAACATCACTCTACAAGATGTTACCCAACAAATTAAGAAAGGATAGCAAATTATAGATGGAGATAAGGAGACAGAAAATTCAAATAATGGCCAAATATTACCATGTTTGGTGGAAGAATTTGGCTAGTGAATAACATCACTTTTTGAATTGTCCATACATAACCAGAAAAGTTTTTTTTTTAAATAAATTGGGATAGAAAAGGGAGGGGTAGCCAGGCAGTGGTGGCACGTACCTTTAATCCTAGAACTCAGGAGGCAGAGGCAGATGGATATCTGAGTTCAAAGCCAGCTTGATCTACAAGAGATAGTTCTAGGACAGACTCCAAAGTTACAGAGAAACCCTGTCTCAAAAAAAAAAAAAAAGAGAAAGAAAGAAAGAGAAAATGGGTATCTTGTCTTTACATTCTATATGCACTGTTAGCTATTAGATTTCTTTTAACATTTTGTCTTTGTAGAGATAAAAATTTTGTCTTCAAGAAAGAAGTATAGCCTCTATTATTAATGTTTATCACAGACCACATAACCCATGTTTCTCTTGGACTCTGAAAGCTTTAGCTGCATTGCAGTTGGTGATTTCTGATTATCTGCTAGCCTTTGAAATCTAAAATTTACCAAATGTGAGTAATAATTTGCTTTTCAATGCTGGGAGTTAGACCCAGGGCCTCAAGGCATTCTAGGCAAGAACTCTGCCACTTAACCACATTCCAAGTCTGAGTAATAATTAAACTTCTGTCTTGAAGAAACTTTCTTATTTTTTTTAAAGCATGAAGCAGTATATAGGCTGTATGGTAAAACTTATGGTAGGGAGAGAATACATCCAAGTCTGTGTGAGTTATTTGTGATGGGTAGACAAATGCAAGGAAGTGGTCGAGGGTGTAGTTGGGAGAAAACAAGATACACTTTTGTCTTTGTCTACTACTTAGGTTCAACTTTCAACTCTAAATAATTATGTTAATCATTGTGATTATTGTGTAAACTGCTTACATAAGTATCAGTGAAATATAGTTTTAACTTTTGGATTGTGTGTTGTATAGGAAATATATTTCTGTACATTAAGGAATAATTATTACATAAAATCTGACATCTACTCCAGCTGTATTAGCTAAACAGAATCTCTGTGTTGTAGTTTGCTTTTACTTTAAATTTTAAAGCTGACAAAATACATCATTCAGCATGTGTTGAAACGTTCAGTGGGGCGGAAGAAAATTCTATCGTGCTGCAGTAATCCAGTCCAGTCACCTTCCTGTTTGTTTGGAAAATTGTTCATCTGGGGGAGCTTAGCTTAAATCTTACTTAATTCACATTTATGGCTGATAAAATTTATGTTCCTGACCAATATATTATTCTGTGCAAAGGCAAGATTATATTTTTTCTCTTGATTGCTGTTCTTACCAACTTTTCTGAGATAATAAAAAAATTACAGAAACTTTTTAAAAAGTGCTCTTTTCAGGGAAATATGTACTTTGATTTTTCAGGTTGCTTTTTTGGGAAAATGTCAATAGATATTTGTAAAATATCAGTAGATGTTTGTAAAATATTTTATTAAATGAACTGGCAGATAGGTGAAGATCATTCATTTTGCTGGCCTTAAAAGCTATAACTTGCCAAGCATTTCACTCTTTCTGCCTACTTACTATGAGTATATGCTATCTGGTAGGCACTAAATAGATGTGCTCATTTTATCTTATAACTTTCATGAAATAGTACTATATTTGATTTATAGATGAGAAAAATTTTAGAAAGGTTATTCAATTTATATAACATTGTCTGTCTTGGAGATAAGAAGATGGCTCAGTTGTAGGAGGACTTTTCTTTTTAAAAAATATTTATTATTTATTTATTTATTATGTATACAATATTCTGTCTGTGTGTATGTCTACAGGCCAGAAGAGGGCACCAGACCTCATTACAGATGGTTGTGAGCCACCATGTGGTTGCCAGGAATTGAACTCAGGACCTTTGGAAGATCAAGCAATGCTCTTAACCACTGAGCCATCTCTCCAGCCCCAGGACTTTTCTTTTGTACTTGCAAGCTCCCAAATAACTGACATGGAGACTTAATATCTATTACAAATGCTCAGCCAGTGGCTCAGGCTTATTGCTAACTAGCTCTTACAACTTAAATCATCCCATATTTCTTATCTAAGTTCTACCATGTGGCTCATGGCTTGTTACCTCATTTTGTACACACACCCTGCTTCCTCAGTATCTGACTGGTGACTCCTCTGACTCGGCCCTTCTTTTTCCCAGCATCCTTAGTTTGGTTGTCCCACCTATACCTCCTGCCCGGCTACTGGCCTGTCAGCATTTTATTAAACCAGTTCAAGTGACAAATCTTTACAGTGTACAAAATGATTCTTCCACAGCACTCGATGGTTAAGAGAACTGTCTGTTCTTGCAGAGGACCTGGGTTTGTTTCCTAGCACCCACATAACAACTCACAGCTGTTGTAATTCCAGTTCTAGGGGATTCTTACTTTTTTGACTTCCACAGGCACCAAGCACATGGGTAGTGCACAGACTTATAAATAATACTAAAAAGAAAATTGCTTTTTAAAAGATTGCCTCTCTTAGCAAGATCCAAGTGTAAGTCTGTCAAACCCTAAAGCTTGGTTATTTCTCAAAATCTACAATCTACCTTTCTTCATCTAACCTGATTTAACTTCTATTTTCATTTCATAGTAGTTTTAAAAATCATGTGCATGCTTGTGTATACACCAGATGTAGTGATATATGCTTGAAATTGAACAGTTAGGTGGCTGAGGCAAGAGCACTGGGAGTTCAAGGCCATCCTGGACCACATAGTGAGACCATTTCACAAACAAATAGGTAGCTGGTGTGCATTTATACAAGACTAATTTTATCTGTTGCTTAAAAGTCAGATTTTTTTTTGAGGTACTTGCATGTGAACTCTGGGCCTCATGCATGCTAGGCAAGTGCTCTAACACCGAAATGTATCCTAAACCCTCTTTTATTTATTATTTTGTGAAGGTCTTACTAAGTTGCCTCTCGACCAAGTCTGGCTTGAATTATGATTTGTGTTTATTAAAATGCACCCCCTTTAAATTGGTGTAGGAGGTCCTACTGTATTTGTGTTGCTTTCATTGGTGTTGAATAAAAAAACTGCCTTGGCCTTTTGATAGGGCAGCAGCTTAGGTAGGCAGAGTAAACCGAACTGAATGCTGGGAAGAAGGACAGTGTGGCAGACGCCATGAAACTCCTGTCTGAGATCGCCGCTGGTTAGATCTTTTCCGGTAAGCCACACCCTCATGGTGAAACACAAATTACTAGAATTGGGTTAAATCAAGATGTGAGAGTTAGTCAATAAGAGGCTAGAGATAATGGGCCAGGGAGTAATTTAATTAATACAATTTCTGTGTGGTTATTTCGGGTATAAACTAGCCAGGCGGGATGGAACTATGGGCCCTGCGCCTTTCAACATTAAAGTGTACAGTTTGGTGAGTTTTGTCATTTACCACAACAATCAAAATCTAGAATATTTTATTGTCCCAGAAGATTCTTTGTGTTCTTTTGTGTCATTGTCGTTGATAGATATCTCTTGTAGCCACTGCCAGAAATGAATTTATGGGTGGTGGGTAACCTTTAGTGTGTAGTTTTTTAGAAAGTTTTGGAAATTCATCCATGTTGGGACAGGTATTAGAATCTGTGTTGTTGAGTTGTATTCCATTGTATACATGAGCCATCTTATCCTATCAGCAGTTGATGGACATTCGGATTACTTCTGCCTTAAACAGCTATTAGTAGCCATGTAGAACCTGTTTTGTGTTAAAATTTCTAATAACATTCTCTTTAGTGAGTAGTTCATAGATTTCTTCAGTTTACATCACCTAATATATAAGCTATCTCCTTGAAGACTAAGGTGTCTTTGGAAATTGAGGCTTAAAAAATGCTGACTCCTTTTAAAATTTGAAGAGTAAATAAAATGACATTTGAGACTCGTTTTTTTAAAAAGCTTAGCATGCTCTCGTTCAGAGATAAATGATAAGAAATGAAATTCAGCAGAAATACAGTATGACAAACACTGATTAAAAGTTTAAAATTGACTGGGCCATACCTTTAATCCTAGCACTCAGGAGGCAGAGGCAGGCAGATCTCTGAGTTAGAGGCCAGCCTGGTCTACTGAGTGAGTTCCAGGACAGCCAGAGCTACTCAAAGAAACTGTGTCTCAAAAGAAAAAAAAAAACAAACAAAAAACAAAAAGGGTTTATTAAAGTTTGGAGTTTGGCCTATAATTTGCCTTTGGTCTCTACCTGTATCATTTATTAGACTTCTGCCTATACTGTTTATTAAGTTGGGAACAAATTATAACTTTGAATAAATTAGCAACCTATTTGAAAGAAAAAATAGAAATCTGCAGTTAATCCAATATAGTCACCTTCCTGTTTGTTTAGAAACATTTCTACATTTCCATAGGTACATACATGATCTTATTTAGTCCAAACCACTTTTGGGGTGCCATCAAGAGAGCTAGTACAAAAAGTGATTGGCAGCAATAGCAAGGCCTGGGTTGAGTCAGCACTTAACTCCATTTCTGTGTTCTTATCTGGAAAATGGAGCCACCCACTGGTGATCATTGATAAGGACTTGAAATTGCTAGTCTCTCCCTCTTCCCTTTTGTAAGAATCTCCCTTGTTGCCTGCTCACTATTCTGTTGAATATTTATTATTAAGAGAAATTTACAAGGTGATATTTAAAACATTTTTTTTTTACATTGCAAAAGATTAAGCCAGGTCAGAAGGCTGGTACCACGGTTTCCGGGTAGCATTGTTGGGAGGTGGGAGACCTTTAAGAAATGAGACCTTATAGGAGGTTCCTAGATCCTTTGAGCTTACCCTCCAAAGGGCCTGTGGAACCTCAGTCTCTTCTCTCTCTATGTTGTTTTGTGAACACTAGCAGAAACATGGTCCTGTGATGATGTGTCATGCTCACCTGAGGCCCTAACAAAAGAGACTGCCTAATAGTGGACCAGAATCTCAAGGACAATGAACTGAATAAACCTTTACTTTGAAAGCTTGTCTCAAGTGCTTAGTTGTAGTAACCCAAAGCTGGCAATGTTGCTTGATGTCTTATTTATCATAAATATTAGGAAAGTAGTAAGTATAGGAATGGTCTAACAATAGGTTGTTTTGCATGATTTCCATTATATTCTGTCTACTTTTTCTGTATGATACTTTCTGAAGTACCTCAGAAATGCTTCCCATTAGGTCTGTATCAAAAAGTTTTAGAGTAATTACATTTAAAAGATCATTTGAAGCTCTACTTTCCACATACAGACTTTTCCACATAAGTAAGGACTCCATGTCTGTAATATTTTAAAACTTGCAAGGTGGTGTACACTTTTCATCCCAGTATTTAGGAGGCAGGGGCAAGCATACTTCTGATGTTCGAGGTCATGTTCGAAGTCAGCTTTGTCTACAAAGTGAGTTTTCGAACAGCCAGGGCTACACTGAGAAACCCTGTCTGCAGGGGGTGTGGGGTGTTTAAAAATTACTGTAAGTCAGCTTCCTGATGAGCCTTCCTTGTGTCATTCCTGTCTCACAGAATGTCACCAAACTTGAGAAAGAAAAATGTTCCTTGAGACTTACTGACATCAGCTTGTAGAACTTCCTGGGAAAGCTCTCACTCCTGCTGTAAAACCCCCTGTTCAGGAAACACGCAGTGAAAACACAGCATTAGGCTCTTTTTCTTGGCTTCCTAATTAATAAGTGGAGAAATCTTACATAGCTGCAACTCCTTTCTAAGCTGATTTATTTTCGTAGCTTATGTTTAGTTTAACACATTGCTTAGAAGCAAGCAGAGAGCCCTTTTCCTTATGTGCTATACAATACTTCAAAGAAGTTTTTAACTCCATTGCAACCATGCTTTTCTGGATACAGAGTAGCCCTTTGCTCCTGGTTATTTATACTGCCACTGAAGAATGTTAAGCTAAAAACCTTAGAGACTCTTGAGGAGCAGATCTCCCTTTCAGAAGCTGGTGCACGGTGCTGCTCATTGTCTCTGCAGAAGCCATGAGCAATTTATTCTGCTCTTACCTGGCTGACAGAAATATATAATAGGTTGGAACCAGATAATATGATACTGTGACCTGGTGGAAAGAACTTAACCCTTTAAGTCAGTATAAATTTTACTCTGTATATATAGCATATGGTATATTGGGAGTTAATTTTTTTCTGTAACCTTCCCTCTCTTCAAAAATAACCAACTTTTCTGATTTGTTGAGGATTTTTAACCCAAACATGCCATGATAGACAGGGATAACAGGGTTGTTAATGTATGTGGAGTGCTGCTTGCTGGTGGTACTCAGCACCAGCTTGGGATGATGAGATGACGTCGCTGTGCAGTGACCGTCTAGTCAAGTAGACTGAAAGGTGCATAACAATTCACAGTGTGCCTAGAGCAGGCATTCTGGATTTCTGGATAAGAGATATTTTAGCTTATTACTTATGGCTGACAGTGACTACTATAGCAGGCATCCATAGCAGCAAAATATACAAGTAAAATTTGCCCTGCACCTTCAGTCTAGAGAGTACCAACAGATTTATAACAATCTCAGAAAGGTTTAGCAATTATAGTTTAATTGTACAGTCCTTAAGGAATAAGGCTCTCTGCTTCTAAGCAGTGTGTCAATCTAAACATGATATGTAAAATTAAAATTATTAATTGAATTTATATCACTGTGTGACTGATATGAATTCATTATAACTGAGATATGAGAAAAGAGCTCTATGAGGAGAACATGGTTAATTTGTGTGTTGGAAGGACTTTCTGGTGAGAGGCTGTAGTAGTCCACTGTTTTGCTCTCCATATCCATGTTCTGCTTCTCATTCATTGGACCCTGGTTTCTTCTTTTTTTTAAATTAGCACATTGCTGTCTGGGATAAAAGGTATTTCTTAGCCTTCCTTTCAGCTTGAGGTGGCTATGTTGCTGAGGTTTAGCTAATGAGATGTCAGAAGTGTTATGTGAAACTGAAAGGAACTCTCATTAAAGGGAATGATTCCACACACAGATGCACTCTTTTGCCCTTGGGCCTTTCTGCTACTTCCTGGACTGCAATGCAGACATAAAGCTGAGACTTCTGTAGCTTTCTTGGGTCATAGGTTGATAGAAAAAGATTAAAAGTGCTATGTCCTTGATGAGCATGTAGCTACATTCAAACCTTCAGACTGCCTTTTTGGATTTCTTTTATGTGAGTAAAAAGTAACAATGGCTGGAACATATGGTGTCTATTTCTAACAGCATAACCCAGTCCTCAGAGCCAGCAGTTTAGCTGGCACAGGTACCTGATTCCCTCCAACTCCACATATAGGAACCATTGAAATGAAACGAGCACTAGAAGCCCAGGGCAGTACTCTATGCCTGAAATGCTGAAATGTCAAGATGTTTCAACTGAACACTAGATATTCACACTGAAAGCAACCAGAACTTGAAAACAATGACTGTTTCAGGTCTTGGGAGAAAGTATACATGATGAACCTAAAATGTCTTGTCGTGAAAAATGCCAGAGATGCTTTCAAAAGCTATTGAGGTTGTATGAAAGAAAGGAGCCAATTTGAAGAGATTGGCACTGGCTAAAGTTAGAATAGCATAAGCATTAAACATCAGTAACTACAGTAAATTGAAATTCATCAAATATGCTAAAACTCTGAGCTTATGTGTTATTATTTTTAAAGGTTCTTAGTTCATTTTTAGATGTCATTAAGGGACCAATTCATTATTTTGACAATTGTTAAATAAAAAATTCAGTAATAACTTTCTTCTACAACTATACTTTCAGGCTAAGCAAGTAGTTGGTAAGGGCAAGATTTTTTCTGAAGTGTTCCAACTAACACCAAAGGACTGATGCGGTGTTAGGTAAATTGCTAATGGAGAATTTTAGAATGACTGTGTTAGGCTGGCAGCACCTGAACACATGGATTTAATTTTAGTGTCACAGAGATAGTTCCACATTGTATACACCCTGGATAAATATTACACCGCTATCATGAAGTATTCCTGTTGAACAAAAAACAAATCCTACTTTTATCAAGCCTCTAGATCTGTCTAGCTGCTGATTTATAGGAAATACTGGAGACAAGATTCTGCAACCATTCCAAAACCAAAAAACAATATCAGATAAAACATAGACTTTTTGATGGATTTATATTGTTGACAGCTTTGTGCATGTATATAATACATTCTGATTACTCTCTCCCCATCTCCTCATCCCTATCAGCCCCTTTTCCAGATTTACAATGTTTTGTTTTATGACCCATTTAGTTAAATCAAGGCAGTCTGTGATTATTAGATTGGAACTATCTATTGGCACTTGGTGAAGGTAGAATTAACTGAAGGTAGAATTACCCCTCTCCATGAATCTGTCAGTAGCAAATAGTTGAGGAGTAGAGACCCTGGAGTTCCTTCTTATCTATGCCAAGCTTTTTCAGCCTTCCTAATACTGTAACCCTTTAATACATTTCCTCATGTTTTGGTGACCCCCCAACCATAAAACTATTTTGTTGCTACTTCATAACTGTAATTTTGCTACTGTTATAAATCATAATTTAAATATCTAATGTGCAAGATGTCTGATATGAGACTCTTGTGGGTTGAGAATAATCTGATGGCTTATTGCTATTAGGTCCATTCTTGTGCAAACCCAGTGCAGGCATCTGCAGCTGTTGTGAGTTCATGGTTGCAATGTCTTGTCTAGAAAATAACAGTCATAGCTCTTCTTCCTGTCTCTGGCTTACATTCTTTACACTCCTCTTCCACCATGCTTTCTGAATCGTAAAGGTATTCAAGAAGAAATGAGCACTCACCTATACTTACCGTGCCATATCCAGCCATGAATCTGTATTCACCGACGTTCCCTGGAAAGAATCTTCTCTAAGGCCGAGAGTAGCAATCGCCTATGGGTATATACATTAGGGTTTAGGATTGACCCAATATCAGTTTAGCTGGTTAACAATATTCAACTTACCTATGAGGGCCTGTGATCTCTCCCACCATGGGTTTTTAACCAGGTGTACAATACCAGAGATGGATTCCTTCCTGTGGGATAGGTCTCAAATCTAATAGGGAGCTGTTGGTTACTTCCCTAACAATACGTCTTGCCTGGCAGACTAGTCTTGTAGGTCATAGAATTCACAGCTAGGTACGTTGTAAGTGTCTTTTCTCCCCTGGCAGCCTACATAACACCTTCTGAGATTACGAAAGCTAGCTGGCAGGCAGGCAGGAAGCTTCCAGCTCAGTTTTCTCCATATCAACAAAATATACTCTGTATAAGAGTTTATTTCACAGAAATTTTGGAAAGCATTTCTTATGCTTGCAGGTTTGAAAAATTGTGAAGATCATGAATGTTGAAAATGAATTCACAAGGCAGTAAGGCTGGAATGCAAAGAAGAATACTAGCTAATAGAAAGGCATAAATTCAAAGGGTATAGATAAAATAAGGATAACAGGATGGAAACTAAAAAAAGCATTAAAATAAGCAATAGAGTAGAAATTGAATTATGCAGTAGCCAAATTAAACTGCACCAGAACAGAGAATACATTAGAAAATTGAATTCATGATATAGAATACAAATTTGAGAAGCTTTCTCAAAATGCAAACGAAAAGAGAGATGTAAAAGATTTGAAGAAAGTAAAGAATAAAGAGATCTAAACCATAGAATTTCTATTCTAGAAGAGACTAGAGCAAGTTGAATAGAGATCTGTTTATTATTAAACACTGTAAGGAAAAAGATGAAGGATTACCTGATTATTATTCAAACAGGCTCATTCTCAAACACCTGGGACATTTAATAATGAGACAGGCCTATTGTGGTGAAATTATGTTTTTTCCTATATTAAAATCATCATCATAAGACCTATGCATCCAGACAAAAAGAGAAACAAGCAAACATACCAAAGCAGAGACTCACCTTAGGTCGCTGTTACAGTTGTATTTATATGTACATGAACAGTTGGTTTGGGGACAGAATTCAGTCTTATCTAAAAAGAGCTGGGTGCGGTGGCACATGCCTTTAATCCTTAATCCCAGTAGTCCTGAAGGCAGAGACAGAGTCTCTGTGAGTTTGAAGCCAGTCTGGTCTATATAATGAGTTCCAGGCCATTTAAAAAAAGAAGAAGAAGAAAGACCTGTTAACATGCAAGTTTAGTTGACTATGAGGGAATCCTTTAGTTTCTGAAAGGCAGCATTTGTGTCTGTTCATAGACATTCTGTGATGCAGTAAAAACACAGACCTCTGACAGCTGATGATCAGATCCCTTCCTTATACTAGTTGTGTAAACCATCAAATAACTGTTTTTAGTGACTACTTACCATCACAGAACTTCAGGCTTACCGTCTGTAATAGGGCAGACACATATGAGTCTTGACCAGACTGACTTGGTTGGAACTTGGTTATCTTCAACCTTCCAAGTGCTAGGATTACAACCTGTACCACCAGTCTTCATTAGAAATGTAATCTTATTTGAAGCATTATGAGCCACTTGTACCAGAGATCATATTAACTTTGTTACTAAAAAATTAAGTGGGCTGGGCTGGAGAGATGGCTCAGAGGTTAAGAGCACTGACTGTTCTTCCAGAG
>LOEQ01002866.1:167101-184160 GCA_001685075.1 Bramus lutescens | reverse complement strand
GTGTGTGTGTGTGTGTGTGTGTGTGTGTGTGTGTGTGTGTGTGTGTGTTACTGGTGGACTCCAGCATTGAGAGGTTAGACTTCACAAGCTAACACCGTCAAGGCTGATGTGATCTTTGCTCCTGTGACTAATTATCCTCTCAAGGACTGCTGGAAGCAGAGGTCTGCTTCTGTGCCTAGGTCCTGAGAGAAGGAACCTCCACTGAACATTTTTTTGAGCATGTATTTCCAGTGCCATTTGTCTTCCTCACAGTCTTTGTACTTGGGCCTTGAAACCTGGATATAGTATAGTACAGCCCCTGCTATAGTAGCTGTTTAACCTCACAAAACCTGCAGGTTTTCACCTGTAAAGCAGAATAATCCATGTTTTACCTACCTCAGAAGAGTGAGGACCAAATGAAAGTCAGTATGTAGGTATGTTTGGGAAATATAAGCCATGTAAAGATTAAAGATGTTCTACCAGGTGGTGGTGCCACGCACCTTTAATCCCAGCACTCAGGAAGCAGAGGCAGGCAGATCTCTGAGTTTGAGGCCAGACTAGTCTACAAAGTGAGTTACAGGACAGCCAAAGCTACACAGAAGAAGGTGTTCATATTTCCCTTTGATGGTTTAAAGTTTGTGCTGCGTGTATTGTATATTTATGTGGTGTGTGTGTGTGCTCTTTGTTGTTAGTTGATGTTAATATACACAGTGTCTTTTGATAATTGTTAGATTAACATCATTCAGGGGGTCATCTTGCGAGAGCCAGCCATCACTGTTGATAAGAGGAATTTCATATTTCATAATTTTCCAAATAAAACAGCTTAAACCATTTTGTTAGCATGTGGTAATTAGCAGCAGTAGTCGCCAACATTTATCACTACTCTAAGCCACTGTCTTCTTTAAACTGTCAAAATTAACCCCCAAAGTAATACTGCCTCTGCCATCATTTGAAGAAACTGGGACTTGGAAAGGTCTTTTTGGAGCTGCTGGATAAGCGGGAACTGTGAAGGGTTTTTAACTGCAAAGTGTATTTTTCCCCTTCCTTTTATGTTAAACATGATTCCATTGTTTAATTTCCAGTAATTTTGTTTATAATTCCAGAGAATGTAAAAATTAAACACTTTTTTCAACATCAGATTAAGAGCCAGACTGGAAAATGTGGGTTCTGTCCTTTGGGAGATTACTTGACTGTGTATCTCAGTTGCACACCTGTAAAGTGGGAGTGTAACAGTGCACACCCATGGCTAAGCAGGCAGGCATCATGTTAGGTCTAGAGTGTAAAACACCAGCTGCTTTAGAAATGAATTTCATACGTACCATTCTACCTAGAACTTTAACGCTCTTGTATTAATATGCATTGAACCAGCTCTCAGCTATTTTTCCTCCCTTTTATGGAATAAGTATATTAGAATAATGAGTGATTCTTGACCAGTTGGCATCGGGTCTAGAAACGACAGTGTATCAGCAATTCTTATTTATTTGCTCTGAATCCTTTCTGTAAATCTGACAGAGTCAATGTAAGAAGAAGCTATCATGAAGTCACTGGGTTTGCTACTTAGCAAAATTTGGTAACACAATACTGGAGTTAATTTTTTGTGGTTAGTAGTTATCATGAATAAATTGCTATTAAATTTCTAGTTTAAAATTATTTTATTCTAACCCATCTTTGGTCTGTTCCCCACAGAAACCAGTGAAGGTGTGTCTTTACAGCTGGGAAACACAAAAGACTTCATTATTTCATTTGACCTCAAGCTCTTAACAAATGGGAGTGTATCTGTGGTTCTGGAGACCACAGAAAAGAATCAGCTCTTCACTGTGCATTATGTCTCAAACACCCAGCTAATTGCTTTTAAAGACAGGGATATATACTACGGCATTGGGCCCAGAACGTCGTGGAGTACAGTTACCAGAGACCTGGTCACTGACCTCAGGAAAGGAGTAGGTCTTTCCAACACAAAAGCTGTCAAGCCAACCAAAATCATGCCCAAAAAGGTGGTTAGATTGATTGCAAAAGGGAAGGGATTCCTGGACAACATTACCATCTCAACCACAGCCCACATGGCTGCATTCTTTGCTGCTAGTGACTGGCTAGTGAGGAACCAGGATGAGAAAGGTGGCTGGCCAATTATGGTGACCCGGAAGTTAGGGGAAGGGTTTAAGTCTTTAGAACCAGGGTGGTACTCTGCTATGGCACAAGGGCAAGCCATCTCTACATTAGTCAGGGCCTATCTTCTAACAAAAGACCATATATTCCTCAGTTCAGCTTTAAGGGCAACAGCCCCATACAAGTTTCTGTCAGAGCAGCATGGAGTTAAAGCCGTGTTTATGAATAAACACGACTGGTATGAAGAATATCCAACTACACCTAGCTCTTTTGTTTTAAATGGCTTTATGTATTCTTTAATTGGGCTGTATGACCTAAAAGAAACAGCAGGGGAGAAACTTGGGAAAGAGGCAAGGTCCTTATATGAGCGTGGCATGGAATCTCTTAAAGCCATGTTGCCCTTGTATGATACTGGCTCTGGAACCATCTATGACCTTCGCCACTTCATGCTGGGCATTGCTCCCAACCTGGCCCGTTGGGACTATCACACCACCCACATCAACCAGTTGCAGCTGCTCAGTACCATCGATGAGTCTCCAATCTTCAAAGAGTTTGTCAAGAGGTGGAAAAGCTACCTTAAAGGCAGCAGGGCAAAGCACAACTAGAGCTCCAAACCAAAAGCACGTTCCAGCCTCTTCTGAACTCAAGGGCTGAGCTCTGTGTCAGCGGCAGAGCTCAGCAGCACGCCACACATTTAAAATGGTGTGTGTCCGGGGTTTGTGGGTCACAGCAACATGAGAAGAGAACCTTAAAAGTTAGTCTTCTGAAACAGTGGCATTCCATGGGTCAGGTGCTTAGAAATGTAGGCACTGAAAGTGTTTAGTCGGTGCGCTGAACAAAGATGTGATCTCTGCCCTGCTCGTCACTTAGGCCTCCATGCAGTCTTTCTGTCTGAAAAGTAACGGTAAGTTGCCGCTGCTAACCTGCTGCCCAGCACTTACCTAAAACTTAGTGTGGAATGCTTTGAAAATGTGATTATTTATATTTATGCTGAAAGCAGGCTCTTAGAAAACGGTGTACTGTACTGCAGTAAACATGTGCGTATAGCCTGGATCGTGGACTGTGTTTTTCAGTGTTTCTTTCCTCTAGGTTCATTTCTTGGGAGGAAGTGAGTATTTGTTGCATTTGTTCAGTTATATATGGAAACTATTTTGAATTATGATTTTCTTGAACTATGTATATTTAAACACAGCCTTGTTCAGGTCTCATGGTCACACAGCATAAGCACAACTAAAATGAAACTTATTGACTGCACAAGAAATTACAGACATGTTATGTTTTATGAAACTTGATCTACAATCAGTAGACGTTTGATAATCATCTTCCCCGTCTCTGCCCCGAGCACAGTGTGTCTTTGTCGCTATCTGGAACGTTGAATTTCATTTCATACTACACTTTGGGAATTTTGTCCATTTTGAGGACATTACCCAAAATGTTAATTATAAGCCTAAATTGTGATAGACCTAATGATTTGAAGCCTACCATCAGTCCCTTTTAGGATTTTTCTCCCCCTTTAAAGGGTAATTGCTGGGTTAAATGTTATGTTCAGGAGTCACAGTGAAGGTTTTCCTGCCTGGATTGTCACCATCGCTTCTTGTCCTCACTTTTTCTCTGAAACTTCATTTTGAGTGATCCCAACTTTGAAACAGAAGAGATGCTACTGTGTCTGCTGTCTGTGTGCCATCAGATTTCTTAAGGGTTTCAGAGTCCTCATGCCATGGACAGTGTCTGCTATAGGGCTTCAGGCATTAGATAAAAGCAACAAGGATTGGTTTTGCTCTGGCTTTTGTTTATGGTGTGATAATATGGAGATAGTTAGGGAACGTGATTCTCACACTTTTTAGGGAGCTTATCCATGCTATTGGTCAGATGCATGTTTAAGAGCCAGGTGAATGATTTGCCCACACATTGTACTTCTGTTGAATTCAGCTAACTGTTGAAACTGTTGAAATATATATGATGCACATACACACATACAGAAATGATACGTATATAAAGTATATTGACATCAAAAGAGGCAGATATGTACTGAAGATGAAGACTATTAAACTGTTGAAAAATAAGTGTAAACGCCCAGTTTATATGACCACACCTTAATTTTTCCTACAATGAACCCAGTGTGGTCATTAGGTTCCCCAGCTTTTACCTTTGTGAGTCTCACACACACGGTGTTTCAGCAACATCTGAACATGCACATTTGTCTCAGCAATAAAAATGAGAACTCCCTTTTTATTTTCAGTACTGTTGTTCAAAACAAGCTTCCCTACCTGGCTGGGAACACTGTTTACTCTATCAGATTGGTTATTAGAGTGGTCCTGGCTTTGCTTTATGTTTGCATACTGGTCTTCAGATGAGAGGGGTCAGGGAAATCATGGTACTGCTTCTGTGACAAACATCAGTGCCTTACCAATGTGCTTGTCCTTTTCCACTGAAGAGGGGAAGTTTGTTTTGTTTTATTTCTGATATAGAAATGGCAGTTCACCGCTGTTGCTTTTCCACTGCCTTCTACATTGCAACAGCTACTTGACTTGTGTTGTGATCCCAGAATTCTACACTGAGCCTGTGACAGCACTGTCAGTGCTTGGCTTCTCAGACTTGAGAATGCCTTCCTCACCCGGGAGTTTACATAATGAGACTCTAGGTGTGCAGGAAGTCTGCCTGCAAAGTGGGATCCACAGCGTGTTTGACAGATGGGTTGATGCTGCTTCGGGAGAGCTGGGCATGTGTAGAGGAGCACTGCCTGGGACTCATGCATTTTTGCCTCCGGAAAATTACAAAGTTTCCTAGGTTTTTAAATGATATAAATGTTTACTATCCTGAGGATAGAAAGAATGGGGAGGGTATTTTAAGTTTTTGTTGTGTTTCTTTAAATTTTTCTTTAAAAATACTGGTTTGAGTCACTTATCTGAGTTAGCTTCCATGTTGTGAATCTGTTGCCATCTCAGTAGTAAAACCAGCCAAAAGTTCCTAGACAAAGGGCAGTTTGACCCTTTAGGAGTTGCTGTATATAACGGCTTCCTTCAAGAAACACGCAGCATCCATGAGCAAGTGCAAAAATGACACAAGCACACTCTCCAGATGTGGCGGGACTCTTTCTTTTTTGGTGTGCAGACTCTCACCAAAAGCTGCTGTTTTCATTCTTGTAATCGTTTCCTCGCTTCTCCTCCATTGTACATGTGGGTATATGCCATGTGTCAAATATGCAATAACATGTTTACCGGATGCCCTTCTGAAGGGTGGTCCTCTGTAAAGCTGTACAGACTTTGCAGTCCAAGCACAATGTGCACATGTTAGTTTTATATACAGCGAAACTTGATTTTTTCAAATGGAAAGGTATTAAAGGTATTTTGTTTCTATACAAAGTTAAATGAGTTGTTTGTGCTTAATGTAAAGCTGCTTTATAAAATTGTAAAATAAAGTTTTTATCTTGAAAAGAAATGTACTTGGATATTTCTCTTCTTTTCCTGCTTAGTTTGTGATTATGTGAGCCCAGCAAGCATTTGACCAACGTTTCCTGTTGAGCCTGCAGACAGGGAACCAGAGTACAGCATAGGAGCCTTAGTCTGTAGACTCACAGTACACGGGACAGGTGAGAAGATACAGTGCTGCACTGTGCTCAGTCAGGGACTGAAGCTCAAGCTGGGGTTCTGGCTAGTCAGCCTGGTTCCATGCTGCCTGTCATCTTTCTGTACTCACATCTTTAGAATGATCAGCATCACCTCATATTCTCTCCTTGGTAAGATTTTAGGTTCCAAATGTGAATCCAGCCTGAAGCTGCACTTTACTGAAAAATTTTACATGCTGGAATTGCGGTTGATCCTCAGCCAGCTGTTAGATTCCAGTGGCCATACAGATCAGAGCACAAGGCTGTTCTTGTTCTAGAAACTGTCCCTTGTCCTCCACCTTCAGTTGAGAAACAGCTGTGTGGTCACAAACAGTGTTGGACCAGAGTGGATCATGAACTACTCTTGCTTTGATTTTGTAATTTGTGATAAAATTAAGGTTTGACCATAAATCTGATACTCTCTTAATTGCCCTTGTGGGGCAGATCCTTCATACCACAGAGGACTTAATACCTAATGAGCTCTTTCCTGCCTGTGTGCTGGATGGCCCTCACAACAGCTAGGTCAGTCAGTCTCTCCCAGCAAGAATCCAAAATTTAGTTAAAATTTTAAAACTGTCATAAAGAAAGAGAAAAGCAACAGAAAAAGCCAGAATTTTGGCAGCCCCAAGCCCTGGATTCAATGCATTTCAGAGGGCACTTCACTTAGGTTCCATAGAGTGCACTGGTATCCTTAGGACATTCTTTGTGTGCTGCTACTGACTGGATTTGGTTTCTGTGGCTCACAGTAGTTGAACCCTAATGAATAATAGTTTGAGGACAGTGCTCTGCAGATGGTACATTTCTTCATCCATTAGGGTGGCTGGAACAAAATACCATAGGCTAGAATTGCTTAAACAGCAGAGATTCAGATGTCTCAATTCCTGAAATGAGAAATTGAAAATCAAGTTGTAGGTGGGATTGGTTTCCTTTGAGGTTGTTTTTCCTTGCTGTCTTCTCCCTGTGTCCTCATATGGTTGTCCCTCCAGCTATGTTGTCTGAGTCCTAATCTCAAGGACACGAGTCACACTGTTATAAGGACTATTGTCTTTTTTTATATGTATCACTGTTGGGGGGGTATTGATTTATTGCTTGTAGTTTTTTTGTTTTGAGACAGACTTTCTCTGCGTAGCCCTGACTATCCTAGAACTCACTCTGTAGACCAGGCTGGCCTCGAATTTACAGAGATCTGCCTGCCTCCGTCTCCCAAGTGCTGGGATTAAAGGCATGGACCATCACTGCCCAGTTTATGTACCACCTTTTTTAAAAGCATGATGTCCACATACAGTCATATTCTGTGATATATTGAGGCTTAAGAGTTCAACATGCCAATTTGGGGACAAAGTGTCCCCATAATAACCATTCTTCACACAGAGCACACAGAACAGTCATTTGTTAACCAGTGAAGTCCCAACTCAGGTGCATAGGAAACATGAATGGGGCAGAGATTCTTAGGGCTCAGGCAACAAACTGCCTGGCTCACAACTGTCAGGAACTTTGTCTTTGATCACATGAGTTTAAATTCCTTCAATAGTACTGTCCAGAAGAAGGTTTTTTTTGTTTTGGTTTGGTTTTTTGTATATTGGTAAGGCAAATACTAAAATGATGTTTAAAATGATGTTTTAAAAACATATCATTGGAGACTGGAGAGATGGCTCAGTGGTCAAGAGTACATACTACTCTTGGAGAGGGCCTGATTTCAGCTCCCAGCACACAAGTCAGGTAGTTCACAACCACCTGGAACTCCAGCTGGAGGAATCTGATGTCCTCTCCTAGCCTCCAAAGGCACCACACTTACACATACTGTATGTGCTCAAACACGCGTGCACATAATTTAAAATAAATAAACATCTTGTACTGGAGTTAAGAGCACTTCTTGCTCTTGCTGAGGATCTGAATTTGATTCCCAGCACCCATATGGTTGCTCACAACCATCCATAACTCCAGTTCTAGTGGATCTGATACATGCAAGTGATGCACTCACATAGATGTGGGTAAACACACACAGTACAACTTAGATATCTTTTTTACAAAGAATTTTAGGGCTGGAAAGATGGCTCGGTGGTTAAGAGTGAATGTTACTCTTTCAAAACAGACCCAATGTGTATGCCAGGCAACTCACTACTGCCTGTGATTCCAGCTCAAGAGACTCTAACACCTCTGACTTCCAAGGGCATCCACACACATAGTGTGTATACACACACACACATCTTTAAATAGTTTTTAAAGAATTTTAAAGTATGTTCATTTAAACTACGTCTTTATTTTGAATACAGAATTCAGAGATACCCTACAGCCATAGAGAGGTTGGAGAAATGACTCATTCAGCAAAGTACTTGCAGTGCAAATATGAGGACATAAATTCACATCCTAGCATTCATGTAATAAACTGGATACGGTAGCATCTGTCCTCCCAGCACTGGGGAGGCAGAGATATGACAGCCCCTGGACTACCTGGCCAGCTGGTAGCCAGTCATCCAGCTCCAGGTTCAGTGAAACACTCTATTTATAAAAATAAAGTTGGAAGTTATTAAAGAAGATACCAATGTCGCTTTCACACACCTTCAGGTGCATGTACATACATGACAGATGAGTATTTGAAAATTGCAAGTAGTAAGTTTTTTTTCTTTAACATAACGGTACAAACATTATTTTAGGCCACCCCCTGGAGCAAGCAAAGAACCCAGCAAAGTTCAGCACAGCCTCTGAACCTCTTTCTGACCCCAGTAGGGTGAGCACATCACCCTCTCAAACAGGGCCTTCCATGTTGCAGATGTTGGAGCAGCTGGTGTAATGGGTAAATTCCACACACACCTGTGTGCACTGTTCCTGTGAACCAATCCTGCCTGGCACTTTGGTTACCCTAGCCAGCATGGTGGGCTGCATGTGACTCGTGTCCCTGATGGCAGTGATCTGACAGAAAGCAACTTTTTTTTCTTTGGCAAGGTTTCCTGGGTTGTTTCTTGTTCTTTGTTTTGGACAAGGCCTATTACATTGTCCTGGCTGGCTTGGAACTCAGTGTGCAGACCAGGCTGGCCTTGAACTCACAGAAATCCACCTTCCTCTGCTGAGTGCTGAGATTCTGAGATGAAAGGAGCATGCCACCACGCCTGGCTTTAATAACTATTTTTAATCCCAAGTTCTTATTTTTATAAACTGTTTAAAACAGTCAACAATCTAGGATAAAACTCTGATTTCCATTTTACCAGCCCATTAAGAATGTCAGGTTGAAATGGATGTGAATTTAAATGTTGTGTTGGTGATGAATTTGAATGTTTGCTGCTCCGTTTCTGGTGAAAAGAAATACATTTACCATCTGGAGCAAGTGATTGATCGCTCCCATATGTAAACTGCACTTCCTGAATGTTAAAGAGCAGCCACTCAAAAGTTGCTAATCGTCCTCCAGGAGTGGAAGGATTTTGCAAACTGATAGCACTGCAAAAAAGCCATTAGGGAGGTAACAGCAGCAAAGGGGCAGAGTAGAGGTGGAGGAGGATGAGAAGCGGCAGCCTCCACAAGAAGCACAAGGCTAGGCAGAGTACTGTTGAGCAACCTGGAGCTCATGGCATCTGGGCTTCCAGTATGGAGGAGCTGGTGCCTGCCTGGGATTTTGCTCCGGAATAAAACTGAAGAAAGGCAACTTTGAGCTGTGGGTCACAACCCCTTTGGGGGGAGGGTGTCACATATCAGATATTTATATTACAATCCATAACTGTAGCAAAATTACATTTCTGAAGTAGCAACAAAATTATTTTCTGGTTGAAGTCACCGCAACATGAGGAACTAACTGTATTAGGGTCGCAGTGGTAGGAAGGTTGAGAACCACTGAGCTAGAGGGATGGCTCAGTGGGTAAAGGCTTGCTGTGAAAGCATGAAAATCCAAGTTCAAATCCCAGATAGAGCTGGGTGGAGTGTTGCACGCCTGTGACCTGCTGGGGAGGCAGAGACCACCAGGTGATTCCTGGGGTCTCACTGGCCAGTCAGCCTAGCCAAATTAGTGAGCTCAGGGTTCAGTGAGCTCTGAGGGGGGGGACGGGACAGAGAGACAGACAGATTGACTGACTGACTGACTGACAGGCAGAGAGACAAAGACGAGACTAGAGGTCAACCTCTGGCCTCCATACTCACACAGACACACATCTACCAACATAAACATACACAAATGGCTATTTCTAATGTCTGGAAAACCTGGTATCCCTTGCTTTGGGGCCTTAGAGAAGACAGTAACTCTCTGGGGTGAGGTAAAACTGAATTTAAGTCTTGCCTATAAACAAATATGTAGCAAACTGCATGACTTGATTTTGATGCCTGATACCAGTTTTTAACAACTGGAGAGATGAATTCTCTGGAATTCAGCTGACTATAGTGGGAAACCCCAAATTCCCACAGTCAAGATGAACTGAGGGAGGCGTCTTACCGCCCTAGCTCCTGCAGGGGGCACTGTCTCCATGGGACTGGCTCAGCATAGGGTGTGCATTTTATGTTCAGCTCCCATCCCTAAGGAGTGGGGGAAGTATTTAAAAAAATTACAAATTCAAGTTAGAGTTGGAATTAGGCACTCTCCCAACACCTACTGCTGTGTGCCTTCTAGAGTCCTTTACTGTACTTTGTCCTTGGAACACTCTAGATAGAGGAGTAGATGCCACACTGATCCACAGATTCACACTATCACAGAAAAGGGCGGGAATCTGGGCTCTAGACAGGCAGTTCAGTTCCCTTTCTCATGCTTCCTCCATGGCTGTTTCAACCTGGAAATGAGGCTGGGGCCCCTGAGGTGCACCTTATCTCTCAGCTTGTTGTGTCTACCCTAGGATGGCTCTGAAGGAGAAGGGAAGGGGCCCACTCTCCTTTCCCTTCCCTTTGGTTATTCTGGATCTCCTCCCAGCTCATTCCCAGTGGGCTGGACACCTGTCTGCTCCTGTTAGCTACGTGTGTGCCTTTCTCTTGGTTCCCGACGTACTCTGGGCCATTTTCCTCTCTTCAAGGGGTCCTGTCTCTCCTCTCAGACTAGGACATCACCTAGGGGGCGGGGTGAGCCTCCCTTAGATGAACTCTGCTTCTCTTTTTCTCCATCTCCCTTCAAACATGTCTGTTCCCCAGAGTTCTCCATACTGTTTGCTGGCGAATATTCAGTCAGGGTTGTGGATTAGGGTGAACCCCCGGGGTATACAGTCTTCTGGGAATACAGAGCCCTCTGCAGACCTGGTGGGCACAAGAGACCTGCAGGCAGAAGACAGAGCAAGGATAAAGAAGCCAAAGTAAAGAGTCAGGGAACTCACAAACAAGTCTGGTCTAACCTGGTCTTCTCTCAGTCCTTGTCCCTCCTGCTCCCTCTCCCTCCTCCTTTTTGTTTTTCATGTAGCTCAGGTTAGCTTCCAACTCATTCTCTGGCTAAGGATGACTTTGAATTCCTAATCCTCCTGCCTCTACCTCCCAAGTGCTAGAATTCCAACTGAGCCCCAACTCAGTCTGTACTTTCCAGTACCTACACCACACCTACCAAAAAGACACTGTACCCACTCATGAGAACCTGATTTGTCCTTGGATTTCAAAACAGAATTGCAGGTCTTAGTTGAGGAGAGGGGATTTAGGCGTGAAGATGGCGATCCTGTTCCTCCCCACCTCCTAAATCAGATTCTGCTCTGGAGAGTGCACCACCAGCCACCTAAAAAGTGCAGCCACTTGTAAGTTCACATTGTCTAGCCTGGGTGCCCACAGCACAGCCAAGGACTTTTGGGAGTGTGTCTAGGAGAAGAGGCAGTCGGTCCTGCATCAGGGCAGAGATGAGGGTGAGTGAGGCCTGGCCCCTTGGTTCCCCTGGCTGGCTCCTACTGCTAGGCTGCTATTCTGGTCTCCCTCTTTGGCTCTTTCTCCTAGAGAGCAGCATCTTAATAGATGGAAGAAATCGTTTGCTGAAAGCTTTCTGTCTGGGTCACAGTCACTGGGTCAGCGCAGCCACTTCTAATCAATGTGCCCAGACCTCCAGTGACAGCCTGCCACCTGCCTGCGCTGTAAGCAGATCTCATAGCGAATTAATTTTTTCAAATGACTAATTGAATTTAAATAGACTGAGAGGGAAAGGTTGTCCTCTGCTGACGGTGTGGATTCCTCCAGAGCTGGGCAGAGACCTCCGCCCCAGGCAGCCAGCCTCTGGCAGGAGAGTAGCATCAGCTACAGGAAAAATTCTGCCGATCTTGGGGACCATTGCCAAAAAAATATGAAGAGATAATTCTCTGGGACTTGCTGGGCCTGCCCAGTGTGGTTGAGGCTTTCCATGCTTTCAGCTAGAGGTTTAGAAGGGGCCACAAACCTAAGTAAAAGGCCATTGTAGTCAGGGCTGGAGAGGGTTCAGCCATTAGGAGTCTTGTCTTGCTCTTGTAAAAGGACTGGGGTTTGAATCCCAGCATGCACATATGGATTACAACCATCTGTAACTGCAGCTCCAGGGGATTCAATGTCCTCTTCTGGCCTCCACAAGTACCAAGCATACACATGATACATGTACATATATGCAGGCAAACCACTCATACATATAAAATTAGATAAATCTAAAAGGAAAAGACACAATATTCTTCATATTTAAAAACACAAACTTGAGGCCTAGGAATAACTCAGCCAGTAAAGTCTTTGCCTTGCAAGAATGAGGTCCTGAATTCTATTCCCAGAACCTGGAAAAAAGATCCAGGTGGAATGTGCCTATAACAGCAGAAGTAGGGAGGCAGAGACAGGAGGAGCCACAGAACTCACTAGCCAGACAACCTAAACAGCTTGGTGAGCTCCACGCCAATGGAACACTGTCTCAAAACACAAGGTGGATGGTGTCCTGAGGAATAATATCTGAAGTTAACCTCTGGCCCCTATAAGCATGAACCCACAGGGAACATATACACACAGAGAGAGAGACAGAGAGATAGAGAGACAGAGACAGAGAGACAGAGAGAAAGAGGATACCACCCACAAATCCATATGCTCACAAGCCTTCAAAACCACCCAGGAGACATGAATGTGAACAGTGGGGTCAGTGACAGGGAATAGCATTGAAGGAAGTTTCTGTCCCTCCTGGTCCCCCAGCCATTCAGTCCCAAAGAAATACATAGAAGCTTATATTAATTACAAACTGTTTGACCCATTACTCAGGCTTATGATTAACTAGCTCTTACAACTTAAATTAACCCATAATCCTTGTCTATGTTTAGCCATGTGGCTTGGTACCTTTTCTCAGTGAGACATTCTCATCTTGCTTCCTCTGTTTCTTGCTGGTGACTGACTCTCTACTTTTCCCCTCCCCAGAATTCTCCTAGTTTGGTTTCCCCACCTATACTTCCTGCCTGGCTACTGGTCAATCAGCGTTTCATTAAACCAATACAAGTGACAAATCTTTACAGTATACAAGAGCATTATCCCACAGCAGAATGGGGGCGGGGCTATAACTAGGCAGAAGCACTCATTAGACTGTTTTAAAAATTAAATTACTTCTAGCCAAGTATAGTGCCTTAAGCGTGTAGTCCCAGCACTGAGGAGACTGAGACAGGAGGATTGCCTTAAGTATGAGGCCAACAGTGGGCACAGCAGACCCTCAGGCTGAGGGAGCTGTAATAATTGTCCATGCAAGAGTGAGGGCTAGACTGAGGCTTTGAGTTTCAGGACAGACTGGACTCAGAGTAGGACCCTGTTTCAAAAAGCAGAACTACAATCTGGGGCAGCAGTTCAGTGGGCAGAGCAGAGGCTCATGTTTATACTCCCAGTACCCGGGAAGTGGAGACGGGAGGATCAGAAGGTCAGACTCAATCATGGATACACAGTGAGTTTGAGGCCAACCTGGGCTACCCGAGATTCTGCCTCAAAAGAATAATAATAATTACTGTTATTATTAAATAGGAAAATTACCACTAGATAGATGAACAAAATACACATTTAAGAGTAGATTTGACTAGTGAGGAACCTGCGCATTGTCTACAGTTTTCTAATCCTAAGCAATGCTTGTACCTGCCTTCAGCTCTCTGCCTCCTTTCTCACTCCCCACAGGACTAAGCCTCACTTGGCAGCTCTCTCTTCCCACCCGCCATGATCCCCAGGGTCAGCTCAGCTCCAGGCTCAACAGCAATTCTGGCTACAAAGCACCCGATAGCCCACACCCACAACTGGACCAGTGTTCCCCTACCCTTTAGCACAAGCGTGGGTTTGCAGGTAGAGCCCCACTAGTTCTGAACCAATTGTTCTGAGTCTCCTCTGATGTGACTGCAAGCTCTCATTCGCTTGTCAGTGGCTCTGCTGGGAGCTGTTCGGCCCTTGAGAGAGAGCTGGTAATGTCTAGAGACTTTTCTCTTTTTGATTGATTGATTGTCACAATTTGAAGAGGAGAAGTGCTACGATCATGGACTGGGGAGAGGTCAGGGTTCTTGGGAATATTCCATGGAGCACCAGACAGCTGATACAGTGAAAGATTATCCACCTTGATGGTAATAGTATTGAAACTTTCTTGATCTGGACATGGCTTGAGCCCCCTGTGGGTCAGGGCATGACTTGGTTCATGCTGTGAGCTCCCAGGGTGAGTGATATGGAGTCTGACGTGAACTAGGCACTCAGTGTGGGCATGTAGGTGGGTTTAATAGCAGGGGTGAGGACTGAAAAGAATGGCAAACTCTTGGCACCACATAGCTCGGTCAGGAGTCCAGGAGCCTGACACATGCACTCTCCTTCACGGCTGGCAATGTAGCAAGGCTCACTAATAGGACCCTGGTTTGCTCTAGGAAGACTTGAAAGGCACAGCAGAACTGGAAGTTTGTTTTAGATGGGCACTTGAGGTTGCAAGAACATAACAGAGTTAGAGGTGGGAATGGACAGCCAGGCTCTGGGAAGAGCAGGGTGTCCATGTGAGGGTGGGCTGGGTTGAGACGGCTGTAGCACCTTCCATAAGACAATGCAGATGCATTCCTGTGTCCCCCCACCCCTCGGATCCATCCAGACATTCCCATTTCCCTTACCTGGAACCCTATGAGGCCAATTTATCCACAGTGCTTAGAACCCTGAGTATATTTTAGGAGCCCTGAAAAGTGTTTTCAGTGTCAGAATAAAGCGAATCCAATGGTTTGCATTAGGGGCATAGTTCAGTTGTAGAGTGCTGGCCTAGCATTCATAAGGCCCCTGGGTTCCCTCTGCATTGTGGAAATGTGTCATGATCTGCATGGTGCTGGCACTGACCTCGCTGGGTGATGGGAGTAAAGAAACGGCAAAAAGCTGGGATCAACTTCTGATGGAGATGCACTGGCAGCCAGAAAGTTGGCATTTAAGACCAGCAGCTGGATGAGGAGGCATGTGCTTGTCTCCATAGGGGGTCTCTGGAGGGGGCAGTCCTAGGCTACAGTCAGTCATCTGGAGAAGGCTGATACTGTCTGCACACATTGTCAGTGTCTATACTCAACAAGGGNGGAAGGCCTTGCTGTTCCCATGGATCTGAGTCATTGGTGTGTTTGACATGGTCCTGTTCATGTCAACAATACACATTCCCTCGGGACTTCATCCTCTTTTACAGAGGAAGGGAGGGAGGGAAGAAGGGAGAGAGGGAAGGAAGGGGGGAGGAAGGATGGATGGATAATAGTAACAATGGATAAAAATTATGAAAGCCAATGGTGGTGGAGCCCCAGGTACTTGGGGGAGCCAAGCCCAGGAGCTTGAGAGCAGTCTGGGAAGTATAAGAAGATCCTGTCTTGACGATGATGGTTATGGTGGTGATGGTGGTGGTGCTGCTGCTGGGTCCCTGAAGCACCCACACTCTCACCCAATAACCTTTTCACTGTTTTTGTGAAGGACGGGGTACAAAGACCCTGCCTGCCCCTCTTCCCATCCCTCTCTTCTCCTCCCAGGTGCAACTCCACTGCAAAGCGGATCTGGTTTGCTGTAAAGTCCACGGAGGAGCCTCATGGAGCACAAACACAGGACTGGATGCACTCTCATGTTGATGAATGTTCCTTGGGAAAGCGTTTTCCGGAATGGACTCTTAAGTCAACTTAATTCTTCGATCAATTTCCTATAAACCTCAGCTAAACTATTTCCAATGTTTTCCTTCCTTCATTTCCAGTTGACCGAAACTATTTTCACCAGGAACCAATTCTTTTCCCCTTTAATTTTATGGCAGACATTTGTCTTGTGGGCCAATATTTGTCAATATCAAATCCTCGCTGATAAGTTTCTGCTGTGGCAGGTTTCACTGTTTTTTGTTTGTTTTGTTTTGTTGCCTGAATTTCAACCAAGTTCATCTTCTGGCGTCAAATTTTGATCTGAATTCTGAAGAGAACATTTGCTGCACCTTTAATCTCAGCACTCAGGAAGCAGAGGCAGGCAAATCTCTGAGTTGGAAGGCAGCCTGGTTTACAAAGTGAGTTACAGGATAGCCAGGGCTACACAGAGAAATCTTGTCTCAAAAAACCAGGGGACAAAAGTATCTGTCTAAAGAAAATGGCAAACATACTAATTATTTATAGTGAATGTTAAAACTCAAAATAGAAATTATTTAAAACTGGGACTCCCAACTTAACTTCTTGAAACTGTGGTTAAGTTTTAGTAACTATTTTATGAAAGTAAAATGTCTGCAGTTGCAGCCTTCAACGCCAGTCTAGTAGGCTTGGAGTGAGATGCTAAGTCACCTAACTCTACTTTTCCTGATTCCTGGTCCCTCCTGTCTTCAAAAGTAAGAGATTTTGTGGTTTGAGACTTGGAATTATTTTAAGGTGGAAGGGGAAGACCAAGGGCTTTGGGGGCGTGGCCTCTACTCTGCGAGTCAGCTTGGGATTTGATATATTGAATCCAAGTCTCACCCTAGCAAAAGCGCCAAAGCAGGGTCCTAACTCACCGAGCTGGTAGACCGATTCAAACCAGACCAGGGTTTTCCGAGTCGCCATGACAGCTCCTTCTGACTCCTTCTGGTCTAGAGCCCTGAGTCCGGCAGCCCTGAGCTGGAGGCTAGAGTTAGCGTGAAAGTCTAAGCCGGCACGAGAGCACCACCTGCAGGCAGTGGAGGCTCAGAGGAGCAAAGTGAGAGAACGGGGGCGGGGGAGACAGGTGCTTCGGTGATCTCCCCACCAACTCATCAGCTATTTCTTCTAGTTCTTTCCTCTGGCAGAGGGAAGTTCTTTCTTGTGTCTTATTATAATCACCTTATTCAGTGGAGACTGAATAAGGGCTTTCCAAGATTTTTTATTTATGTATTTATTTATTTATTTTTATGATTATTATTAAAAATTTCCACCTCCTCCCCTCCTCCCAATTCCCTCCCCCTCAAGGTGAACCCAAAGAAATACACGTAGTAATCCTCCTGGATAGCGGAAGTAGACAAGACTGCCAGGCAAAAATTAGGAGCTTGGGGGTGAGGGTGGG